>JAQMYK010000002.1:4196189-4208266 GCA_030014345.1 Clarias buthupogon
AGAACCGAGCACTGCAGAGTCACTGACGCTCCTGCAGGAACCGAGTCCAACACACTGCTCTGGAACACGGAGACTTTAACATTTAGTTTACCTATTTTTTGAAAAATAAAGAATGTAAGATTTTATTAATTCATTCATCACCTAATTAATTAATAAATTCCAGCACAGTCTTTACATTGCATGCAATATCAAGCACATGCACTCAGGTAGACATAATTCATTTAGTGGGAATTTATTTACTAAATAAAACCTAAAAAAAAAAAAAAGTGGAGTACTTAATACTGTATATGATTTAAGAAATTCTAAAAACTATATTTTATTGTAATTTTTTAGGGCCCATGCACAACATGTGTATGATGATCATAGTGTACAGTATGAAGGGCCCTCTTGTTCTTCTAAGTTTTTTTTCAATCATCCAGGGCTTTCTGTGGGCCTTAACATATGTAAAAGTCATCAAAATCACCACACAGGTTGGAATCTGCTGTCCTTGGGATGTCTGATCAGCTGCTCCACCACACTCCCATCCTCAAACGTGCCCTGTGCCTTCACAGGAGATTTTGCTGCATAGTTCATACACGCTTGTATACATACATGTAAAACCCAATAAACATTTAGATTTCATTAAGCTGAATAACTTTCACTATTCATGTCATGGCTCTACTCAATAGGAAGTTAGTTATATTGGGTTGTTTGCAAAATGCACCCAATGAAAATTGATATACTCCTCCTAGGGGATTTATACACCAAACTGGAACGATATGAAATTTTTGATATCACAAACAGTTCTTAACCAAGCCTTAAGCTTATAGAAAAGTGGCTAATAACTTCCTTAGTTATATAATAATTATGTATAATTATAAATTAAAAATTATATATCAATATCACAAATTATATATAAAAAATATATACATTTATATATTATGCCATAATGGAATTGGTATTGCCTCTTTAAATGCATGTGCCCACTGTGCCCACTATACAGTACCCACTGCCTTTCTTTTTGCGCCCGGGTGGTGATAGCACAAGTGCTTGGGCCCAATCATTGCTGCTTTTCAACTATATTTCAACTTATCTCATGTGTTTTGCATTTAAATTATGTTTGTATTATTTGAAGTATTAGAAAGCATTAAATAACTCATTCCTGTTTAAAACCATTACAGTACTAAATAAAAACAAATACATAATATAAAAAAAATGAACTGGTGCCTTACATAAATTCTTACCTCTTACTGATAAAAATGTTCCTTTCGCAAACAATATTACAATCTTTTTTAATCCACAGTAATACATAGCTTCATCTGATGCTTCCATGTTACTTATCTTCAAGCTGCAGTTTCCTTTTAAAGTCTGAACTGTAAACCTCGGCGAGTTGAACTCATCTTCAAAAACAGGATTCTGTGCTAGTTTATGAATTGTGACCATTACACGAGGCTCATGTCCAACTGCTTGTTTGTACCAAACAATGGCCTCAGTGTTTCCTTCTTCTATTCGAAAGCAGTTTAGAGTCACATTATCACCAGGAGCAGCACTGATCACTGAGTTCGGCTGAATGATGGCATTCATTTGTGCTGAATCTAATGTTAGGATCCACAGGGGCAAAAATGCATGCCATAAAACATTAAATGACTTAGATTTTTTTTTAATGCTGTATGGATTTGCTCAGTAAAAAAAATATTAAGAAAAAATTTTAATAACCTCTATAGAAATGTACCAAAACTGACCGTGTAAATAAATAATGACAATAATGTAATATTTAGGAAACCCCAACAAAGAAATCAAAGCATTATTATAATAAGTAAACACAAAGAAATTTAGTAAAATATATATATCACTTACCACTAAAACTAAAAAGCACCGCTGTAATCCACATCAGCATCAACATCTTAAACCTCAGCTTTATGCATAAGCACTTTCAACAAACTGTCTTATAGTCAAACTGAGCATGAGGGGCGTTACTAAAAGTTTAAGATATTTGGAGGCTCAGCTCTCTGACCTCAAACCTCTGTATATAAAATCCAAGAACCCTAAAAACAATGACTGAAAACAAACATTATACAAATCCTAACACTAAACATGTGTATGGACAGCCTAAGAAAAAATTTCACAGCATAAGAATTAAATTTTTTTACTATATATTATAATGAAAACTACAGGTTTGTGTAATATATATAGAAAGCCTGACTATTGTTAACAATATTGTTAGTTAAATTGGTAACATAACCATAAAACTGCAAAGAGATGTAATAATCAAAGAATGAATGAAACACAAAACTCAAAAGTTTTCCGCTTACAATGAGGTCACCCTTTAAGGGGCCTATATCTCATTTTGTGCCTTTTCACTTATTTTAGTTTTTTTTCTTTTATTTATCTTTTATCTCAAGAGAGCATGCTTGTAAGGTGGCATGCTGCTGTCTCTCTCTGGGACGCAGGCTCTTCGCTTTGATCTTTGCCTCTGTCTCTTGACGCTATTACCAGAACGACATGCTGTCTACCTGATACTATCTAATAATCGCATGCTGCATGCCGGTGTCCAGGGGGCAGGTGTAGCAAGTCTTTGCAGATTGCTGCCATGGCGGCGTCACCTACAGTAGCAACCACAAGTGAAGGTGATCGTGGATCTGCCAGTTCAGAACTCCACAAGTAGCTGCCTGCAAATCTGTCCATTCTGAACAGCACAGTGCATTTCCTGGCGAATCTGGCCCTCACAAGATCCACATTGTTACAAAAATGTGTTTGTTACCAGTGTGAAAAATTTATGGACACATTAACACATTTTGCCCCTTTGTTCCTTGATTTTGCTCTACCCAAAAATGAACTCCATTTTGAATGATTTATTGATTGATTGATGGATTGATTGATATTTGTACCTTTTCATCCTCATTTTGTTTATTTTTGCTTTATTTAAATAAAGACATTGTGCAGCGTTCAAATCTTTAATATTAGAAATTAATCAGTTTTACTAAATGTTATGTTCATTTAAAGAAACATTTTTTATGTACAAAATATTACAGATTGTATTAGAACTCTCTAGCCCATTCACTAACATGTTAGATATAAGACCATAAGCAAAAAGACAGAGAAAGGTTTGGTACCATCACATAGTGCTCTTTAACTATATCAGACACACACTGATGTGTTTAAGTTTTTATTCTTCTATCATCCCTGTAATACGTCTGAGACATTGCCTTCCATCATCTAGTAATGCTCCATGGTATTAACACCACAGAATTCCAATCAGGTCAAATGTTATAAACACAACAGGAATTTCCCTTAGAAAATGTATATCATTTAAGATTCAAGAAAAAGGAGAATAAATCACTTCAGAATAAACATAATCATGAGAGTGATCTCTTTTTCCTTTTCTGTTATTTATGTGTAAAGCAGCAAAATTCAGCTCCAAAACGCCAGGGACCTGTGGGAACAGATATGAAAGATTTATGTAAAATAAGAGAAATCAGGATGATGATGATGATGGGAATGTTAGTACAAATTTTGTAACATAATTTATATAGCATAAAGCTTTCATCTGTTAATTACCTGATTTGGTGTTTTCTTTACCACAGAGTCCTGAGCTCTCCCTGTAAAGAAAACAAATATTTAATTAGAATTGGGCATATAATATAAAGTATAGTAACTGCTTAATGAGGAATCACTATTAGAGTAAATGTGTAGTTGTCTGGGAAATAAATAAATAAATAATCTGCCTAAAATGTATTTTAACACCTCGATGTACATTAAATTATATCGAAATGTTTTTCATTAACTGGCTTTCTACAAAGATGTTGCTAGGTAGAAAAATACTCATTATGGCTATGAATACTGATGCATTTTCATATCTATATATCTTATTTACTACATTTGAAATTAAACTTAATTTTTGAAATTACTTCACTGGGATTAGTCTAAAATCTTTGTATTTAGATTTTTTGACTTTTTTTTTCAGTAACCAGAATTGCAATTTTTAGGACTTGTGATTGAGACCCATGATGATACTGTCCAAACACTTTCCAATTTTTTTTTTCCAACGAGAAGCAATGGATGGGTAAAACCATTTGAAGTGGTGATAGATGTTAAGCGGCGCTAGTGGAGGAACCTACTGTCAGGAATTCAACACAGTGGTTCTGGGAGCCTGTGGTAGGGACTGAGAATGATTACAGACTCTAAAACATTTGAAATGCCAAATGCGGACACATTACAGACAGATCCTTTTTATGCTCACTCTGGGAACTAGAAACATTTTCACCATTTCAAAGCATGACATCATTTCAAAACCTCCAGCAGTTTTGACACCTACCATAAAATGTTGGAGGACAAGGTGGCATCTCGGGTCAAGCCTTTAGGGCTTCCACTGAACCCAGAGATCCATTATTGTTCCTGTCCTGAAAAGGCTACAACCTGCCTGCCTTAGTGACTATCGCACCATAACTTCGACAACCTGACCTCAGTTATGATGACATACTTTGAAAGGATGTTCAAAGACTTTAGAACTTCTTCTTTAGAACATCTTCTTCTTTAGAAGTTCATACTATGCAAATGATTCCACCAAGGGTGCCATCACACCTTCTACACACAGCCCTGAGCCATTTGGATGGAAAGGAAATTGTGTTAAAATGCTGTTTGTTGACTGTAGCTGTACAGCTATAGATTGAATGGGCAGATATGTATAAGTCTCAAACTTTGGGCCCCCTGGATTGTCCTGAGCCCCTGCTGTAATCACTGAACACTTATGACTCTGTGGCCATTTCCAACTCCACCGCCATCACCAAGTTTGCTGACCACAAGTGTGTTAATAATGAGAAGGTTTTCATGGAGAAGATTAAAATCCTGGAGTACTGCTGCCAGGAGAACAATAAAACATTGCTCCTGAATGTCAGCAAGACATCATACAAACTCCATGCACACAGATCCCGAGGAAGGAATTGAACCCTCAACCCTGGAGGTGCAAGGCAACGGTGCTAACCACGGTGCCACTATGCCACCCCCTCTGCACATTTGACTTATTTATTTATTGCTGAAATAAATTAAACTGTAAACTTTGCATGTCGTTTTATGGCATGAAAAACCAGTAGCCTTAATAACTATAAATACTAGTTTAGAGTATTATAGAGAGATAAATAGAGTTTTCCCAGGCCACCACATATTTAAGAATGGTTTGTATTACAGAATATTCAGATACACAATGTTACTGACTCACCGATGCAGTATACACAGATTAAAACATGAACAAACATAGACACACCCAAAGCCAGAGTAAGGGAGAGCACTACAGGATCCAAGGATTTTTCTGTAGATTAACATTCACACACACACACACACACACACACACACACACACACACACACACACACACACAAATAAGGATACACTAGATCAGTGTGATTTTAATCAATATATCAATATAATCAGAATTGAAATACCAGGAAAATATTGTCTGCATACTCTAAATAAGTAGATGCATTTTTACCCAGTTGTACCCGTGTGCCGTTTCCAAAAACAATCTTCCCACACATGACAACAGCACAGTAGTAAGTCCCAGTATCACTGAGGCTGAGGATGTTCTTGGAGAAGTTGTACACACAGGTGTGTATAAAAGAGCCGCTCTCACACTGATGACTGCTGTTGTGATGAGTGTAAATGATTTGAGGATGGGATTGTGGTGGAGCAGCTCTGAACCAGAGCACTTGGAGTTCTGCTGCTCTGCTCTCAGAGAGAACCGAGCACTGCAGAGTCACTGACGCTCCTGCAGGAACCGAGTCCAACACACTGCTCTGGAACACGGAGACTTTTACATCACTATCATCTGGTTCAAAACAAAGCATTAGAAATAAAACACTTATTTATTTGTTCATGCTTTAATGAATGTAGAAATAATTTAATTAGATTAAATAAGTGTGATTAATATTTTGGTCATTTTAGCGTATAGCATGTGTAAGCACTGTGTTTCTGTTTTTATCATGGGATTTTAATTTTAGAATTTAATGTAGCCTGTCCACTCAATAAGGAGAAAACCAGAGGACTAACATAACCAAACTTTTTAACACTGCTGCAAATTGACAAGAATTTTTAATGAAAAAGTAAAAGCTTTTTTTTTTTTTTAGATAACTACGAGGTGGTATCAAAAATGTTAGAGATTAGCTCTTTACGAGCTCTGTTTTTTTTTTTTTTTTTTGCTGTATGTCCTCCCTTAGATGCCTTAAAACCCAGCTGTAGAATTCCCTATTAAGGGTCTGACCCCTGGGGGAAAATTCTTAATGCAAAAGGCTGTGAATGTTAAAAAAGACAATGAGCATGCACTCAGTCAAGCTACGGACCTGCCTAATTTTTTTGGTCATGGAGATGATGGGCTCTTCCACTGTGAAGACCGTTGCTTGTCTCAAGGTTGTTTCATCACCGGTAATAATCCTCGACATGAAGGATGTCATCCACGGCTCCTGGCAGACTTTGACACGATGTTTCTTCTGCTCCTGGGTCAGCAACCTGGGGACAAACTTGGCAGCAACACAGCGCATGAGGATTGTCTGGACTGTTCCGTGTAACACACCGACAACGGCAGCAATGCTGTGGATTGTTCTCTGATGATCATCATGCACAAGTTGCCGAATGGTTTTGACATTTGGGGGGGTTGAGCTTGTTGAAAATCTTCCTGATCATGTATTGTCTTCAAGTGATGTTCCTCCACTCTTAAAGCATGTGTCCCACTCAAAACTATTTGAAAGTCTCATTGCAGCATCAAAGTACGCTTCTCGAATCATGTTAAACATCTCTGTGTCAGATTTGCCTAGTTTCATACAGAATTTCATGGTCTCTCTTGCTGTCTCTAACTAGCTGTCCATGATTAAATATCAGACATGGTTGCACATGTGGTCAGAAAAGCACCAGTTGCAAAGCTCCTGATTTATACAGGACGATGTCTTTTGGTACACTGACTTACAGTATGAAGGTCGGTGCTCCCTGTGACTGCGTGTGAAGCCTTATGCTGCCATCTGTTGCTATGTTACAAAACTAGTCTCGAAACTTTTTGATACCATCTCGTATACAGTAAGTTTGTAATGTGTAACTTTAGATTTATCATAAATTATATTTTAACCCATTTCTGCACAAAGTCAATGGTCAAAAATATTGTTTGATTTAATTCTTAGCCAAAAATAGCCTTAATTTGGTGTAAAGCCACATTTTGCTACTACTTATTAAAGGAATTTAAGATATAATGTTTAATTCCTGTAATAATGATTACATTTGATAAATAATGATTAAATTAAACCTAGAAAACCACATTTTCTGGTACACTATAGTACTTTCAAAACATGTGGGGTTCTTGCAAGAGATTTGCTAAATACTTTTATTTAATAGTTTAATAATCTTTAACATAAATGCAGTGATGCTGTAGTTTCATAATTTGACCAATTCAAAATGTTTGGTCTTAGTGATAATCTGCTGCAATAAAAATGCTCCTTTCAAAAATGTCATGCATACAGTTCATGTATAACCAGATTTAATTTAGTTAATTACCTGTTACTTCTAAGAACGTACCCCTGGACTGCGTAACATTCTCCCAGCTAAACTGTCCACAGTAGTAAAGTCCTCCATGCTCCATTGTTACATGTGGAATTGTCAGAGAAATGCTGTTACTATGCGTCTCCATTTTAAATCCTGATGTTTGAAACTCAGGGGTGATTTTAAACTCTTTATATGCTAATCTTTCTGCCACTTTTTGCGGTACGCCTCCTAAAATTTGTTTGTACCAAAAGACATGATCTAGTACACCATTCCCCCCAATAAATGGGCAGTTAAGTGTAACATGATCGCCAACTTTCACTGAGAGAAAAGACGGTCCGGAAAAATCCACAGATTGGGCTGGCACTAGAAAAAAAAGTCAAAATTAGATTAAGTGCAACGAAATTGCATGAATCTTTTAAACCTAAGAACAGTTAATCACCTATAACTCATTATAATGAAAGCTATTAACCACTTACATATTAAGGTCAGAGATGAGGCAAGAATCCAGAATGCAGACATCTTGAGAGATGAAGTGACAGTCAGACAATAAGCATCTCAAAGTAGCCAAGACAAAAGCACCAAGTATTTTATACAGGAGACTTTCATCTGATTGGCTGCTAAAAGTCACACTATGTGTCTATCTACTATCTACTACTCACTATGTACTGTAGATAGGAACCTCCTTTAATCTGTTGAGTGCTATGACATTGTAATGTTTTACCGTCAGGCAACAACCATGAAATCAGAAAATAAATTCAGAATAATTATATGAGGTTTAATTACATGTTAATTAATTTAATATAAATTTCAATCATTCTAACTTTTTGATGAATTATCTGCTATTGATTAAGACCACATTTCCGTGCTTTAAAAAGTACATTAAAACATTTCATATTCATACTGTAAGATCAAACATGTGGTTCTTCCCTAAAGTGTTCTCCCAAATTTGTCCCAAGCACACAATTGTATAGAATATTTTGGTATTCTGGATAATTACAATTTCTTTTCTCTAGTACTAAAACCCCCATAACACTCATCATCATCATCATCATCATCATCATCATCACACCACGACGCACTTGACGTGGAGCATTTTTTCACATCGTCGTGGCAATATGCAGAAACAACTTAATAAGGACATAACGACAATAGTGACTCGTTAACAGTGTAACACTTCTTAGGGATATCACTGACGTACTACAAACCTGGTGCAGACGGGAAAGTTTGGAAGGCGTTCTGACTGGGATGTCACTGTGTTGTTGCTATGTCAATGAAGTTCTCACATTCCCCTCTTCCAGTTTGTGCTATGACCATGGAAGGTCCATGCTACATTGTAGAAGACCGCATTAAGTTCATATTACAGTACGATCTTCTGGTGTTCTCACATTCATTGAATTTAGAATACAGTAAATACTGGATCCAATTTCTCATATTGTTGTTTCCAGGTAAAAAGCTCTGATCACATTGTGGTATTTCTACCAACCCACCAGATACAATAAGCACGGCGAGAATGGACATAATAATAATAATAATCAATAGTTTTTCTAGTGGAAAGCGTTCCAGACAAAGTGGAGCTTATTATAAGAGCAAAAAGAGAATACATCTGGAACAAGTACATATGGATGTGATGGTGCGTAGTACAATGCGATGCTACAATGATTGATTGATTGATTGAATTCATTTTGTTTATCTACAGTATGCTTTATGTAAGTGAAGACAAAGTACAGCTCTCAAGTGTTTAATAAAAAAAATTGCATTACTAAAAGAACATATTTGTGTAAAAAATATTACAGTTTGTGTGACACTTCTCTAGCACACTTATTAACATGTTAGACTTGCTTACAAAAAGACAAAGAAAGGTTTGGTACATTAACACAGCACTCTTTAACTGCATCAGACACACACTGATGTGTTTAAGTTTTTATTCTTATATCAATCCTGTAATACGTCTGAGACATTGGCTTCAGTTATGTTTTTTCATCGCGTTATCCAGTAATGCTCCATGGTATTAACAGCACAGAAATACAATCAGGTCAATCATTATAAATTCACATTTTTTGAAGAATTTACCTCAGAAAATGTTTGATACTTATGATTTAAGAAAGAGGAGAGTAAATCACATCAGAATAAACATTATCATGAGCGTGATCTCTTTTTCCTTTTCGGTTATTTATGTGTAAAGCAGCAAAATTCAGCCCCAAAACGCCTGGAATCTGTGGGAATAAATATGAAAGATTGATTTACAATGAGAGAAATCATGATGATGATGATGATGATGATGATGAGTGGAATGTTCGTACAATGCAAAATTTAGGTCTATTTGAACTGGGTTAGATATTTTTGTAAAATAATTTATATGGGATAAAGATTTCATTTATTAGTGACCTGATTTGGTGTTTTCTTTCCCACAGGATCTTCAGCTCTCCCTGTAAAGAGAACAAATATCACTTTGTTTAGACTAGGTTTAATATAAAATGTATTTTTTGCCTAATAAGGAATCAGTATGAGAGTAAATGTGTGGCAGTCTAAGAAATAAAAATTAAGAAGAAGAAAAAAGATTTTAGCATATTTTAACACCTCGATGTACCTCAAATTACATAGATTTTTTTCATTGATTGATGTTCTGCAAAGATCACGCTAGACAGAAAAATATCCATTTTATTAAAAATGGTTTAGGCTATGAATCCTGATACATGTTTATGTCCATGTATATTATTTAATACCTTTTAAATTAAATGCAAATTAAATCATATAATAAGTATTTCAGCTGAATGATTCTAAAAATTTTTTTATTTTTTTTGGTACACATTTTTGCACATCACAGGACATGATACTGAAATTCCACTGTCAGGATGTTTCCCAACCAGAAGCAATGGGTTGATAAAACCATTTGTGCCCCTCTACGATTTCGCACCATTGCATATCTCATCAGCCTCACCATCGGGAGCATCCCAAACAGTGTGCAGAGTGGTGACGGATGTGAAGCAGAGCTATGGGAGAAACCTACTGTCATGGATTCAACACAGTGGCCCTAAGCGCCTGTCGTCTTGTGGATGTTTCACAGGAAGATACTTTTTACACTCACTTTGATCCTACAGCTAATAGCACTAGGAATATCAGAGGCACTAGCAGTCCTAATGGCAGAATACATGCTATGAGTATTAAAACTAGTAAACACTTGATTCATTTTAGAGCATGAGATAAGGAAAGCCTTCAAGAGAGTCAACAACTGAAAGTCATTAGGACCAGATGACATTTCCGGTCACCTCTTGCGCTGAATGCCTGTTCTCCCCGTGCTTGGTGGGTTTAATCTGAGTGCTCGCGTTTCCTCCCACAGTTCAAAGACATGTGGAGTAGGCTAATTGGTGTTTCCAAATTTCCTGTAGTATATGTGTGTTTATTTGTGGGCCCTGCAAAGAACTGATACCTTGTCTAGGCTTTACTCTACCTCATGCCCCTAGTTCGGGGATAGGCTCCAGGTTCCCCATGACCCTCTACATGATAAGTGGTATAGATAATGAATGAATGAATGAATGAATGAATGAATGAATGAATGACTGAAAACTGACCTCCAAGGAGATAAAGAACCATTGAGATATGGGCACTGCAGACCTCTGGAGTATGTTGTGGTGCCTAGCATTAGGGCATTGATGGCATTTGGGGGTGTTAGTTGTGGAGGTGGGTCTCTATGGAAAGGACCTGTCTCAGGGATCCCTTGGGTGCTTAATTGGATGGGGAGTTTGTAGGCCAGGTCAGCAACCTCGGGGTCTTTGCCTGCTGACCCTTTGCGTGACAGGATGTGTTGCACTAGGTGTTCTTTGTATCATGGCATTGATGTTTTGACAATTTGTGCTGCATTAGCTTTTCTGTGAGATAGGACCAGAAATAATAGTCTTTGCTCCCCACAGGCATACTGCTGCTCCTGGGTTTTATATATTCCTTTTGTACCTTCTAATATGATTCTATTTTAGATTTTAATTAATTATAATTAATTTTATATTTTTAGATAATATTTAAATTAATATAATTGAATCAGTATAAATATTAGCATATTGTTTCAGGCCATAAAGTATTATTAACCTTGATAACTATAACTATTAGAAATTTCAAAATATGGCCATGTGAAGGGCTATCTGTTTTGCTATATGTTTTTCCAGGCTATCACACATATAAGAATGGTCTGTATTACAAAATATTCAGATACACAGTGTTACTGAGGACTCACCGCTGAAGCATTTGTAGATTATATAGAATATCCCGCTTACAATAAGAACAGACAACAGAGCACAGATCATCACTACTGGATCCTGGGATTTTTCTGTAGCTAAACACACATACGCACACACACACACACTGTCAGCATCTAAGGAAGATAAAATAAATAATAGTACTGCCCTTTTGATTTTTAATTACTGATATCAATCAATATAATCACATTTAAAATCCCTAACAAATTTAATAATTAAATTAGTGAATGCATTCTTACCCAGTTGTACTCGTGTCCCGTTCCCAAAAATGATCTTCCCACACGCGGCCACAGCGCAGTAGTAAGTCCCAGTATCATTGAGGCTGAGGATGTT
>JAQMYK010000002.1:4370535-4380937 GCA_030014345.1 Clarias buthupogon
AACCTAGTTAACCCAGTGTAAGTATGTATCCAGTGATGTAAACTTTAAAGCACTTTTTGTAAGTCGCTCTGGATAAGCGCGTCTGCCAAATGCCTAAATGTAAATGTAAATGTAAAGTTTGTAAAGAACTTTCTGGTTCTTCATATTAGTTACGCTGTAATATCTAGTCTTGCTGGAACCTGCTTATACTTTACAATGTACTTTAAAACACAATCAGATATCAAATAAATGCTATTTCTCTATTTCTTGTTTTCTTCTTTTCTCTCAAGCTACATGTTGCACAGTATATATAATATAATATTATAATACAGTATAGCTGACTGATAACCCTGGGTTTACTGTGGATTGTACCAACCAGACAACCTACTGTAAACATGGTTTAAGAGGACTCTGAGATGTATAGCCTAAAAGTAACAGCAAAGAACAATTTACTTTCAAGTCTCTACTAATGAACAGTTTGTTCAAAGAAATTTAAAAGTAAGCCTTTAATGACTTTATTGCATACAGTAATGTAGAAGTAGAAGTAAAATTCTTTACAATACCACTATCCAGTGTCACCCAGGTGATGATTGTGTATCTTTTTAGGTTTCTTCCTCTTGTCACCTCAGGGAGTTTTTCCCTTGCTGCTCCTGTCTCTCGCTTGCTCATTGGGGTTATATTAAAATTAAAATTTTATATTATGTTTTTTCTGTAAAGTTACTTTGAAAAGATTTCCATTCGTAAAGCACTATAAAAAGAAAAATGAACTGAACTGACTGTAGTTTCAAAGGCATTACCAAGAATATTTAAAACATAAAGGCCTTTATGTTATTATTGACAGATAACCTAGTTATCAGAAATCAATAGCATTGCAAAACAGCCAAAGTTTCTATCCATCTATCCATCCTAAATACAGTCTTTTTTGCCTACTAGCTTTTTGTAAGAAATACTGCAGCAGATAAACTCCAACAAGCAGAGAGGCAACTATACCACAGGCTATTCTCTCTCTAATATGTTAATTTCACCTTGATGTGTTTAAACACAAGTTGATAGTGTATTAGTTTATGATTAAAGTTATTCGTGCATTTTATCTTTGTTACTAGCACCACTTTTGATATGCAGTTCCTCCCACCATTATCTGATAGTTTAAACCTCCTAACACTATCTGACCCTTTAAAATAATTCATTATTATAAACTGTGATAATAAATATTCTGTCATCATTTTAGTGTTACAAAGATAAGTACAGAGATGAGTGAACAAAAGAATCCTAAATAATTCTCTGATTATTTTCAGGCTTCTCTGTTTCTTTTCTGTCTCTTCTGTTTCTGGACTTCTAGAAATATGCATATTTCAATTGAATAAGACAATTTCAAGCCTAAGATTACAATTCATTTAATACATAATGATAAAAATATAACAAATGAGAAAAAACTCAAAATATTTTATTTTGTTAAAATATTTTCACTGTTTTTTGCAGTGTTATGATTCATTTAATCAATAGCATACAGTCTTATTTATATCAGAGTACACACACTCATTTTTATTTTTTTCAAGCTTCCTCTTTATAAATTGCACAGCTGCATAGTTTAGTGGCTCTGCGTCAGATTGCTGAATAATAATAAAATAATTTAATTAAAAAACAAATAACAGTAGCAATAATAATAATAGTAATAATAATAATAATAATAATAATAATAATAATAATAATAAATGCACAACACATTATACACAGTAGCTACAAAAAACGAGCAGGATTGCAATAAAAAATCTTGAATTTGCTTGACAAATCTCATAACTGATTGTAAAATAATTGATTGTAAAAATTAGGTGCAAGATTACTAATCAGACTTTTCTTCCTGCAAACATACAGTACATACCTGCCTTGATTCTGGAGAATCTTCTATACAAGCCGCTCCTATTTATAGTAAAACATCTCTATTAGACTGTTTTTGTAGCTAAATGCAACTTTTTTTTCTAAGCTCAAAATTACTTACTTTTAACATGTTTTCTTCTCCCCAGTACTGAGTAAGTAAGACAGGAAATCAAAAGTGCACAGAAGCCCAAATCCATCCACAAACAAAGTACTGTTAAATGTAGGGATTTTTTAAATTCTTATAATTTATATTAGTACAGTTAAATTTAGATTATTTATTCATTCTAAATTAAGGCTAATTAATTAATTCATTATAAACTCTATCTCACCTGTTGTCTCTTTTGTGTTCATGTTAGTCTTGTTTCCATGCCGTGTTGGTTCACACACCACTGTCTCATTACACTGAGCTGGTTTAGATGTTTTTAATGCAATTGTAACATGCTCACCTACAAACATTTAGCAAACTTATTAAAAAGGTTGTTTTTTGTTTTGCTGAGAAAAAAAAGTGAGCATCGTTCTATTTTATAATTTGTATATTTGTCTTCCTGGGTTTGCATGCTAAAAATAATAATGAAATTTTTTTACAACATGACAACAAATATTACAACATCCAGCAGCTTTACTAATGTTACTGAAAATCCTACCTTTAATTTTTAAATAAGTTCCATCTGCAAACAAAATGTTGGGTCTCATCACTGCACAGTAGTACATGGCTTCATCAGTCTGAATGATGTTTAAAATGATTATAATAAAGCAGTTTGAAGATCTTTTTATTTGGTAGCGTGATTTTCTCAATTCATTGTAAAACTTCTCTCCAGTATATTTATATATAGTAACTATAATCTGAGGTTTTTTTCTGCTTGGTTGCTTAAACCAGACAATTGTCCCAAGTTCATTTTCAGAACTACAACATTGCAGAGTAGCCGAGTCTCCAATATCCACACTGAGCTCTTTATCAGGCTGATAAACTGGTGACTCTGTGAGGGATTGTGCAGTAATCCAGTGTGTACCGGGTTGGACTGTGTAACACAAATATTTGTTAAGAATAAATATTTCTTTAAAAAATTATTTATAGTATATTATATTATAAAGTTATATAAAGTATACACAAATAAAAGAAAAAATATATAATTAAATAGAATAAATAAAAGAATAAACAAATAGAGTTAGTACTACATATATTTCACACAACGTGGTTTAGAGTAATAGTCTCCATGATTTTTTTCCTGAATATAATTAAATTAATGGGAATAATTTGCTCATGTTACTTACGCATGGTGCTGAATATTAAAATCCAGATAGTAGACATTTTTATTTCTCAGAAAACTTTCCAGTAATTGTATCTTACTCGTCAACAGAATATTAATGTGCTTGAATCAGTGTTTGAATTTCTACTTATACTTCAGACCGTACTGAACACGCCCCATAATATGATGTGAAAGGTTGCAGTTTAAAAGATATTACCTGTAAGCACAAGACATATTGATCTGCCTACATATACCCCACATATTTCCGTATTTGCATTTTGCTGATGCACAGAGAGACACATGGGAATGTCAGAATTATGTCAGAATGGAAACTGTAGTTTGTTTTTGCACTCACATGTGCCCACACCAATATCTCTGGTTGGTTTTAATTGTCCTCAGAATTCAACTTGTTTGTAAAATAATGTACATTTCTTCCAAAGGAAAGGAAGAAAATATTATAATTATTAAGTATAATAACTACACTATACCATAACTAAATATTTTAAGAAATATTTATTCTTAACAAAAATGAGGTGGACTACATCTTGTGGCAACATTGTAATCTAAAAGAGATCAGTGACTGCAAAGTATTGGTAGGTGAGAGTGTAGCCAGACCACACAGGATGGTGGTGTGTACAATGACCCTGGTAGTGAGGAAGGTCAAGAGGACAAAGGCAGAGCAGAGGACAAAGTGGTGGAAGTTGAAAAGGGAAGTATGTTGTGTAGGTTTCAGGGAGGAGTGGAGACAGGCTCTAGGTGGTCAGGAGATGATTCCAGTTGACTAGACAACTACAACTAAGGGAATCAGGAAGTGGACAAGGAGACTTGGTGGTGAAACGAAGAAGTCCAGGAGTGTACATAGAGAAAGAGGCTAGCTAAGAAGTAGTGGGATGGTAGAGGTGGCAAAGGCCAAACAAAGAGCATATGAGGTTGTATGCTAGGTTGGACAGTAAGAAGGGAGAGGTGGATCTGCACAGGTTGGCGAGGCAGAGAGATAGAGATGTAAAGGATGAACAGCATGTTAGAGTGATTAAAGATGTACAGTACAGTACTTTACAGTACAAGAAATGTACTAACAGGTGCTATAGAGGAAGTCTTGAGTGGCGGAGAAGTATGCTAGACTGGGGTAGGACACTTATGAGGGCTGTAAGACAATGGTAAGATGTGCTGTAGGTGTGACAGAAGAGTTCAAGTTGGAGGTGGGTCTGCATCAAGGACTGGCTCTGAGTCCCTTCTTGTTTGCTCTGGTGATGGACAGGGTGACAGATGGAGTTAGACAAGAGTCTCCATGGACTGTGATGTTTGTATATGACATTGTGCTTTGCAGCAAGAGCAGGGAACACGTGGAGGAACATCTAGAGAGGTGGAGATAGGCTCTGGAAAGCAGAGGAATAAAGATTAGCTATAGAAAGACATAATACATGTGTGTGAATGAGAAGGACCCAAGTGGAACGGTGAGGCTACATTTATAGAAGGTGCAGGACTTTAAGTACTTAGGGTCAATGGTCCAGAGCAATGGAGAATGTGGAAAGGAGGTGAAGAGGTGTGTACAGGCAGGTTGGAATGGGTGGAGAAAAGTGTCGGGTGTGTTATGTGATAAAAGAGTATCAGCTAGAATAAAAGGAATGGTGTACAGGACAGCGGTAAGACCAGCAATGCACTACGGCTTAGAGACAGTGGCACTGAAAAAAATAGACAGGAGGCAGAGTTGAAGGTAGCCGAGATGAAGATGTTAAGGTTCTCTTTGGGGGTGACAAGGATGGATAGGATCAAGAATGAGTTCATTAGTCAGAGAGGCCATATTGAGGTGGTTTGGACATGTTCAGAGGAGAGATTGTGAATATATCGGTAGAAAGATGCTGGGCTTGCCAGGCAGGACAGGACATCTAGAGAATGACCAAAGAGGGGATTTATGGATGCAGTGGGAGAGGACATGAAGTTAATTGGTGTGAGAAAGGAGGATACAGAGGATAGGGTTAGATAGAATAGCCTACAAAGAAGAATTTCTTCCAAAGAAATGCATTTGAATTTTGATATTTGACTTGCCATGGACCTTAAGGAGACACAAAATCATAAAATATAATAAAAACTTATTTTGCCTGCCAGTGAATGGGCACCCCATCTAGGGTGTATCCTGACTTGTGCCCTGAGTGCCCCATTATAAGCTCCAAGCCTCCCGCGACCCTGATAAGAGTTGTAGAGAAAAAGAGGGAGTGAGTAAAAGCTGATTATTTGGGTACAGTTCTGAAAAAAGAACCAATTATTGATAGCAGCTGTATAAAATGCATATGTATTTTTATTGTGTTTCAATGTTGAAATGAAAAACAGCATATTTGTAGCTGCGATGCACGTCATCTCTAGGGTCAAAGGTTTGATTTCCAGAATTGTGATTTTGTTCTCGTGTTTGGTACTACAGTCTCCTCCCACAGTAATTGGTGTTCCCAAATTTTCCGTAGTGTGGGCGATGTGCCCAAAGTCTCCTGGCATAGGGTCCAGACCCCACGTACACACAGACCCTGTACACAGCAAAAGTGGTATAGAAGATGAATGAATTAGCAATATAAAAAAATATAAAAATAAATATAATATTTATTATAATATATATTATTAAATATAATTTTTATTATCTATATAAATAAAAGGTTTTGTCTGTACATTGAGTCGAACTCACTCTTTCAATTATATCTTTATGTTTTATACATACATTGGAGAACGAGTCTAAAAAATTTATGTCTGTATGTCTTTAATTAAATTTATATAATTTGAATTATATAACTTTGGCAGTACGTATGTATTAAACCTGTGCCATAAATGAAATCAAAATGTGGTAGAAGTGCATCTAGCGCATCTAAAAGATCTAGCGCTTTTTTTTTTTTTTTTTTACTAACTTATCTCTTTTATTTTTTAGGTGGGCTTGGCTGTGAAAACAAAAACCTGCAACAAACACAAGCACCAATAGATATAGATAGATACAGTCTAACTCTTATCTCTTTTTTTCTTTTCTCTTCTCTTCTCTTTTCTCTCATTTTGAGCTCCCAGTTATCCATACCCCCTCTGGCCTCTGGACCTGACTCGTCCTGGTGCCGCACTTCTTGTTAGAGATTTTATCACATGGATGCCCCATGTGGTCTGTTTGAGATGCATGTGGTGACTTGGGACGGTTCCATTAATAGTTCAGCAGTGGAATTTCTTACAGTTTGGTACCAGACCCTCCAATAATGAATCCATATTATCTTAAGAATTCTTCTGTCATATTGATCTTCCAGCTGCCTAACACACAGTATGACTCCAGATCAATTCCTGCTATCCGTTATCACCCAGATGAGGATGGGTTCCCTGTTGAGTCTGGTACCTCTCAAGGTTTCTTCCTATTGCCATCTCAGGGAGTTTTTCTGATAATTTTAATCCATGTATATTTTCTCACACATTTCAATGACCATTGTTAAAAGCGGTATGCAAAAAAAATGTTTTTATTTTTTATTTTTTTATTGAAGTGGTATAAGCAAATTTTAGTGCTCTGAAGTGATTTTAAGACAAAACTTAATGTTGTAGTCTCCGATTACCTAACAGGCGTTGCATTTTGCTGACGATGAAAGAAGTACAAATTAGCTTAAACAAGGCGTCAGATACTCTACCTTGCTAAATAAGTTTATTTATATGTATTAATAAAGCAGACAAACAGTTCTGCCGTATAGAAAGACAGACAAGTACGTGGGCTTCAACTAGAAATAATGATATCACTGATTACATTAAAGCTGATCAGATTACTTTTAGCTTTAATCTTTTAACTTTTTCTAAAAGCTCTTTTCCCATCAACGAAGCGTACTTACACTAGTATTAAATATTTATTTTCACAGTTCAAATATTTCACAGAAGATAAGCCAGTCCTTTAATAGCTGAGGATTGATATACAGTATGTAGACTTCATAACACCCATGCTGTTGTAAGTCCTTGCAAGTCTTGTTCTATTAGTTACATGACTCAGCCTGTGTGGTCACACTCTACATTTTCTTTTCTTTCACGGACGGTGAACCGTAATGAAATTCTACACATTTCAGATTATAATATAATAATTATAATATAATAATTATTATAATAATTTAAATTAATATTAATAAAATGTATAATATAAAACAAAAACTACATGCTTCATGAATAATGGCTGAAAGTTAAATGCAGTGTGACCTGAATTACTCACTAATGTTTATTGTTCCTATTTCTGGAAGGTTTCATATTTATTGTCTTATGATTCAGTTTAACTATCAAATCTAGTCACAATCCTTGACTTGTATTTAACCTCTTGAGACTTTGCTGCCTTCATATGAGAACCACCCATTTCTCTCCACTATGTCGAGTGTCTATCACTGTAAGGTCCCAACCTCTTCCTGTTTGATATCACTGATCAAGTTTAATATTTATCACACCAGAACAACAAACAGAAATCTTAATTTAATTTGATAGCTGTTAAAAAAAACAGATAACATAAATATTCACGCTTTAAAAAAACATTATTTTTGTTTCTGCAGTGTCACAGTGCCATGTGTTATGAATCATTTCTGTTACATCATACAGATTTATTTCACATCAGAGTACACACACGCATTCAATGATCCTGTTTTCCTTTTTTCGTCTTGGGCTTTCATCTTGGAGAATTGCAAAGCTGCGTAATTCAGTGTTTCAGGTTCAGAATCCTGAAAAAAGATAAAAAATAATAATAAACTACTACTACTACTACTAATAATAATAATAATAATAATAATGCAAAAACATTTAGCTTACAATCTAGAATATTATATATTTAGCAACATAAGTCAGACTCAAGGACAACTAAAGGAGATCTAGTGGTATCTACAGTAAAATACAATTACCTTTATAGAATAGAACAGTATAACACCCATGCTATAATTTCATACACACATACCTGTCTTATTTCGGGACAGTTTTCAGTAGAACCATTCACTATTAATGCAGGAACACACTCATTAGTCTTTTTAACAGAAATAAAGTTTTAACTTATTGAATAATTTTTATGTAATCTAATGAGAAAAGTACTTACACATAAAAATTTTAGTTTTCCTTGTGCTCAGTATGAAATAAATGAGGCAAATATTCAGAAGTATGCAAAAGCCCAAAGCTATTCCCAAACCGGGCACTGTCAGATGTAGAGATCTAGTTATTTTTTATTTCACTGCACTGAATTTTTATTAGTACAAATGATTTTTCAGCAAAATTGTGAATTTGAATTTGGAATAATTATTTAATAATTCATTAAATATCTAACTACATACCTGCTTTTTCTTGTGTGTTCATGTTAGTGTTGTTTTCATGCGATGTAGCCTCATACACCACTGAATTAACATGCACAGCTGGCTGAGATTTTTCTAACACACTAGTTACACTTTGACCTATAAAGATGCATCATGAGTGACTGTTTAGTCTGTAAGTCAGTGTTGTTTAAAGAGAACACATATAAAATTTTAATTAATTATTTTGATATTGCTTTTGTCTTACAAAGTGAACATTACAGCAGTATATTATTCTAATATGAATATAGAGTAAATCCTACCTTTAATTTTTAAATCAGTTCCATCGCCAAACACAGTGTACGGATAGTTGATCATGCAGTAGTACATGCCTTCATCCGATTTAATAATGTTTAAAATGGTCATATTGATGCAGCCTGAAAATCTTTCTATTTTAAAACGTGACTTTTGGGATTCATTGTAAAAACTTTCTCCAGCATGTTTATAGAAATAGACAACAGCCTGAGGTTTTGTTCTGTTTGTTAGCTTCAACCAGGCTATTGTACCGAAGTCTGTTTTAGAAATACAACACTGCAGAGTAGCCGAGTCACCGATGTTCACACTGATCTCTCTATCAGGCTGATAAACAAGTGACTCTGAGAGGGATTGTGCACTGACCCAGCATCTAAAAAGTTGGACTGTATCTAAAAAAAGCAAATACATCAAATACATTTATTAGGTTTAAAAATAAAACTCATATGTTATACTACATATATTTTTTATTATTATATACATACTGTAATATATTTTTTTATATTTTTATATAATATTACATTTTTATTTTGTATTTTTTAAAGAAATTATATTGAATTCTATTTACATACAACTGCATTGGGTCTAATTAACACCTCAAAAGATGAAAAGAAAAAAAATTGTTACTTACACATGGCGCTGAAGGTCATCAATAAAATCCAGAAACCAGACATTTCCAATTTCTTAGAAAAAATTACATGAAAATAAAAAAATAAATTGTAGTGTTTGGATCTCATTCATAAAAAAGAACATGTATGTGCTTGTAGCTTGCTTTGAATTTATACAGGCAGTGTGTACTGAGCACGCCCAAAATAGGACATGCCCCAAACACAAACACAATACGGAAGCACAACTTATTCTGATCTACCTACAACTATACCACATATTTCCATATTCACACAGAAGTACAAAATGTGCTAAAGTGGAAAATGTGGTTTACCTACTGTACACACTCACATGAACCTACACTAACATCTCACTGTGGTTTATGTTAATTGCCGCCTTTTGAATAAGTTTGTCTGTACAAAATCTTACTCTTATCAGATAATCTACAGAGTAATGATCATCTGAGTTAAAGGAGAGCACAATACATTAGAATTTTGCCTGTTCAGTACTCAAGGCCTGACAGCAATGTCAAAAACCAGGTGAACTAGATAGAGTTACAGACATCTCCCATGAAGATCCTTAAATTTTTTTTTTTGCGAGACAAGTCTGGAATAATAATAACTTACAGTATTATTATACAAACAGTTTTGTACCTTTGCATTGTACAACAACTACACACTCTCAGCCATAACATTGACACCACATAACATTAACTTTATCAATTATATACCAATAGAGGATCATGAGAGGATCATGGGCAGCCAGGGCACTTTTATGACTGTGGCCAGGCTGTCTGGTTTGATCTCACAGATAAGCCAACGTAGCACAACCTGCTGAAAAGCGTCAGTGCTCACCACAAAAGAAAGACACCCAAACACTTAGTACACCACAGCTTACTAACATAGACAAGCAATTGTAAAACATTTCTCCGAATCTGGCCAACCTCAAACCACTTTCCCAGACATACCAAGGTGTCATAAATGTATACCACTTTTATATTGTATATTACAGCACACCTTAATGACTGGAGCACAATTGAAGCATTCATCTAACCATTCATCTAGGACTCAAATCCTGCAGTGCCAGACGTGTCCCCCTGCTTAAGCCAGTACATGTCCAGGCCCGTCTGAAGTTTGCTAG
>JAQMYK010000002.1:4410883-4424228 GCA_030014345.1 Clarias buthupogon
TGTTGTTTCTATTTCAATTTCTATTTATAGATTATTTCTTTTGTTTTTCTTCTGTTATTGCACAAAGTAGGAGCGGCTCAGGGTACATTTCACTGCGTGTTGTACTTGTATAACTATGCATGTGACAAATAAAGAATCTTGAATCTTGAATCTTGAATATAATAGACCTCAAAGAATAAAGGTCACATTATCTGTTGAAGTGGAATTTCTTTTTACATTTATTGTGTCCATCTTTATTGTGGCAACAAAAGCATACAAATCAAGCGAATAATCTTAAGTAAGCACAACGCATGTAGTCATTCAGGTTACTGTAAATTTTTTACTACTTTTTTACAAGTTAATGAAAATGAATACTATGAATATACTTGGTGAATGAATAGTGAAAAAACATCAGTCATTAAGGTGCACAGAAACAAAACCTGTAGCATAAAATCCTACGTATATACATACATACATCTATTAAATAATTCTTATTGTAAACATGTATTACATTTTCTGGCTTTTCTGTTGGCAGATCATATCTCTGTAATGAATAATAAGGAGAACACTTGCCTATAGTCATTTGTCACACAGTTTTTCTGATTTCCAAAGTTATCGTATTGTGTTATAAATTACACAATCATCTGATGAGCCGTCTTTCCTTCTTTCAGCTTTGGCTTTGGTCTTGGTAAACTGCACAGCTGCATAATTTAGTGTTTCACCATCAGATTCCTAAATAATAATAATATTATTATTATTATTATTATTATTATTATTATTATATAAAAATATAATATAATCATATAATAATAATATATATAATATAATATATATAATATTATATAATAATATACAAATATAATATAATAATATAATTATTATATAATAATAATATAAATGATAATAATAATTATTATTATAAATTAATAATAATAATAATAATAATAATAATAATAATAATAATAGAGATAAAAGTAAAAATATAACATGAGAAAGTAGCACTAGCTAAACAAAATTAAACAAACTGACTGCACAAGTTATATCCAGTCCATTATAACAAGCAAATTATGAATGTAGCAACACACACGTACCTGCCTCGTCCCTGGATGTTTCATAAAAGCATTCACTATAATAAAGAAACACCTCTTAGTCTTTTGTGGTAAAACATTAAAAAATAAAATTGGTATAATTATGATTTAAGTACTTTAATGACAAATACTCATACCTTTGGAGTTTTCTATTTTTTTTCTTCTCAGTATGAAATAAATGAGACAGAATATCAGAAGTGCACACACACCTAAAGCCGTCCCCAACCCCAGCACTGTCGAATACAAAGACTGAGTTACTTCTAATACTGTTATGTCACCATATTATATTTTAAATTAGGACAAATTATTGTCTAGATGTATTTTGCATTTAAGTATTATGAATTAAGATTAATTAAATAATGGTGAATTATGAGACATCTTACCTGCTGTCATGTTAGTGCTGTTTCCATGCAGTGTTGGTTTAAACAGGACTGAATTATCACACAGATCTGGTACAGATGTTTCTGATGCAGTAGCAGCATTCTCACCTATAAACATTTATCATGATTCACTAAACATCTGTAATAAAAGTCTGCCATCGAAGACAACATAGCTAGCATTTTACTACCTCACTATTACAGTATCTGTCTTTAAGGTCAGACATGTAAATGGTAAGAAAAATATGACTACATTAAGCCATTTAACTCAAATTCCTACCTTTAATTTTTAAATAAGTCCCATCTGCAAACATAAGGTTGGGTCTCGTCAGTGCACAGTAGTACATGGCTTCATCAGATTGATTGATGTTTAAAATGGTCATATTGAAGCAGTTTGAAGATCTTTCAACTTGAAAATAAAACTTTTGGGATTCACTGTAAAATGCATCCTTGCCGCTTTTATACATAGTGTCAATAATCTCAGGTTTTTTTCTGTTTGGTTGTTTAAACCAGACAACTATTCCGATTTTATTTTCAGAAATACAACACCGCAGAGTAGCCGAGTCTCCGATATTCACACTGAGCTCTTTATCAGGCTGATAAACTGGTGACTCTGTTAGGGATTGTGCAGAAACGCAGCGTCTACCAGGTTGGACTGTATCTAGAAAATCCAATGCATTAATAAAGTAAATAATTTATTTCAGATGGTATTAAACAGGAAAACATGATAAATCACATTAAAGTATTAATACTGGAGTTACTGCTATTCTATACAAAGTGGTTTAAATGTTTAGTTTTTGAAACACTAAAAAACTAAATTGGAATAATTGCTCATATGACTTACACATGGTGCTGAAGATCAAAATTAAAATCCATAATCCAGTCATTTTTGTATTTGTCAGAAATCATACAGTGTGTGCATCTCATTTATCTCTGAATGCATTTCAAGCATCGATTTAATTTATACTATAAACTGTCTGGACTGAGCCCCAGCATACAGTGTGATTGGTTGTTAAAAAAAAAAAAAAACACCAGATAGGCACGTGGTATTCTGATCTCCCTTCACCTACCACACATATTTCCATATTAGTGTTGCACAGAGATTCAATGACAAAGATGCTATGATAGAATGGAAAATGTGGTTTACCTTAACACACACATGCCTACACAAACAGATATTTTTTTAATTTTAATTGTCCTCTAAAATCAGCTTGTACTAAAGCTTGCTTACGGTATATAATTATGGTTATTTGAATTTTGGCATTTAGCTTTTATTATTAATGAACTTGACAGCAGTGTTGAAATAAAACTGAATTTAGTTTAAATAAAGACAACTAAAGCTTACTGTAGCTCTCTCTAGATAATGGTCGTTTGCATTTTGGCGTCGGTGAAATAACAGCAAGACTAATTAATTCTAAATTAAAGAATTATATTTCTAGCTGTCTATACAGGCTTTTGTTATTATTTTAATGATTACAGCTTACAGCTTATGAAAAAAATCCATTATGTCTGGTCGTGGATCCTTTAGCATGGCATGGAGGTGATCAACCTGTGGCACTGATGAGGCATTTTTGAAAACCAGGCAACCTTCTGTATTATTGGGTTAAGTCTTTTTCATCTTCCTCTTGATAATAGCCCATAGATTCTTTTTCATCTTTTACTACCACACTTTTCCCTTCCAGTCAACTTTCCAAGAATATGCTTCGATACAGTACATCACTCTGAGAACAGCCAGCTCTTTCAACAATGATCGTCTTCTGTTGTGGTTGTGTGCACTGTACCAGACAGAAAGATTATGCATTCATACTGTATGTGTAGCAATTTACTTGAAAAAAAAAAGAATTCTTATATTTTTATATTTTTTATTTTCATGAATGAAACTGTAACCCATAATTATCTTAATTAAAACATCAGAAGTCTTGAAATATTTTACTTCAGGTGTAATTAAGCTAAAATTTTCACTTTCCTAGAGAGTTTCACTTTTCAAATTTAATTACACGCAAATCTTTTCACAATATTATTTTTTTTTAGATGCACTGTTTATAAAAGCAGCAGAGAAATGTAGATGATACTTTTAAATCCAAAATTGTGACAAATTGTAACACATCTTTGGAGTCCCTCACCAACCCAAACAATACATCAAGGTGTGATTAATGAAAAGCATGTGGGGACAATGTCACTGATCAAACCATACAGCATTACACTTTCCAATGGCTGTAGAGCTGTAGAGAAGATTATTTTCAACTTTTCCCCCTCACAAATGTTCTGTTTGTTCTGTCCGTTTGTCCAACCTTTTTTGACCTTTGTTCTTTTACTCTGTCAAGAAGTATCCATCAGGGTGCAGGTGATGTGGAGTGTCAAATGTACCCCTGTTAAGAGTAATTTCTCATGGTACCTCTACAGAGCACCAGGCTTTTTTTTCACTGAAGAAAAGGTACAAGTGGAAACCAGAATCCTTGGACCTTTGGTTAAGAGCCAATCCCAGAATCTGTAATGTGGTGTTTGGTGCCATCTTTCTGACACCCATACCAGCATCTCAACATTCTGTGGAGGCTGAGAAAAGCCCACACCCATCCTTACCACAATAGAGTATTGTAGAGTGTCCTCGGCAGCTATGTTTGAAAAAACCTCTTTGCTCTACAAGTAACTGCAGCAAATTTTCATGATTGGTACCAGGACAGAATATAGGACCCAATCATCAAGAAAGAAAGAGATGTGACACGGACAGTCCTGTGGGTAATATTGCAGGCTGAGTGAGCCAGAGAGCACACGCAGCTGATGGAGTTATCTGAAACAGTGATAGTTTCGGTACAGTCTCGTGGTCGATAAGCAATATGCAGGAGCTGAAGCTGGTATATCCAAACATGTATTCATTTGGATTTTTAAAAAATCTCGTAGTCGATAAGCCGTACGTACATGAAAGTTGAAGCCAGTAAATCCAAAACATGCAAGAATCCACACTGCAAAGACAAGTCAAGATTGAAAAAACAGTGTTGTGATCGGTAATGATCTGTAAAAATCACACAATAATCAGGCAAGGGGTGGCTATTTGGGAGAAATAGGGAGAACCAATTGATATGAGACTAGTCATCGAATTTGGAAAACATGGAAGGTTGAGATGATATGGAGCATGAATAGCCTTACAGAGCATTAGTTGATCACTTAGGCAATGGTGAAAGGACTAATATACCTGGGATACAGTTTCCTAAGGATCAATATTTCGGGGGACGTAGTCTTGATGGGTATGTCACGTGTTGAAACCATAACTATTTGCCCTATGTGGTATCTTGCAGAACAATGACTTTACATTGAAAAATGTTCACTGAGCACAGCAGCTGGGAATGCCATTGCCATGTTCTCTTTCAACTCCTGCTCTCGATTGGTCCATTTGGTCTGCCTGTTGCTCTAAGGGCGAAAACCTAAAGAGAGGCTTGGTGCGACAGATGAGTTTGCACAACTAAGCAGAGAATTGTGGGTACCTACTGTATCTATTCATGATGTCCCCAGAAAGGCCACGGAGTCGGAAGATGTTGGAAATCAAGTTCTTGGGAATTTCTTCACCAGATGGGACTTTGGACAGGGGGATAAAATGAGCAAAAACGACTACTGTCAGGATGCAAGTATTGTTTTCTAAAGGTGATGTATGACCAAGGGCAGTGCTGGTTCCCCCTGGGTCAGCAGAAAGAGTCATTACCAACTCAGATATGTGCCTAGTACATCAACCCTATCTTATGTACACTGCATGGGTGTTGAAAGTAAAAATTGTTTTACTCATAAAATACTCTTATTGATGTATAAATCATTGAATAGGCATGCAGAGTACCTTAGTCAATTTTTTTTTGGTCTTGCATAATCCACCATATCTAGCTCATCAAAAGGTGCAGGCTCTTTCTTGGTACCTTGAATAACAATGGTTGGAGAAGGGGCGAAGGAACTGAGACCTCATACTTGTTTTATCAATCCTTGTGTTAATAGCTTCAATAACTAATACTGTGAGTGGCATGACACTGTCATTGCTTGCACTCTATGTACATTTAATCTACATCATAAAACATTACAATACAAGAGCATACAATGTCATTTCTCTGTGTATGTTAAGCTATCCATGTTCATCCGAAGTCAATCCAAAGTCATGCGAATCACAGGTTTACTGTAAATCAAAGTTAGGTATAGGACTCTTGGAAAAATATGCTTAAAATGTCATGACTTACTGTAGATATGTGTAAATGAATAAAAAGGACAGCATAAAAGTTTAGCTGTGCTGAAAAAAATATTTTCAAAACATCTCAACATCTTTAAAATTATTCTTATTTTGAGATTATTATTATTATAGGCTGCTGTTTATTTGCTTTATTTTAACTAGTCATAGAATTTTTTTAAACATATGAGCATATAATTAAGATATTTTTACGTTAATTTAGTGTTTTTGCTGTGTAACAGTGTCATGTTTTATAAATTATTTATATTACATCTTACAGTCTTTTTTACATCAGAGTACACACATTCATCTTGTGAGTCAGTTTTTCTTATTTCACGTTTGGCTTCCCTCTTGGAAAATTTCAAAGCTGAGTAATTCAGTGTTTCAGTTTCAGATTTCTGACAAAAATACATTACTATTATTGTTGTTAAAAACCGTTATCTAAAATATTATAATAAATAACATATAAAGGTAGGAAACATTTCCGATATATAAGTGACTGAGTTAGTCATCAGCCTCATGCATGAATAAATGATACAGTATATAATCAAATGTTATTTGTATAGCGGTTTTTATCAAGAGTCGTTGTCGCAAAGCAACTTTACAGAATCTCAAGAAAATGATGGAAATGAGTATGAAATGTGAGAAAGCATGTACAGTATGAATCAAAATGATCAGTTTGTCTTTGATAAGCAAGCTGATATAATATAATAATATACAGTACCGTGCAATCATGTGCAAAAGTCTTCGGCACATGCAAATAACTGCTGTAGAGGAAGGGTGTCTTCAAAAAAGTTTCTACATTGAAAAATATACTATAATTGTATTTTATTTCTTAAAATATAGTGTCATTTACAATGTGCACAGTTTTATAAGGAAATTAGCTGCTTCGTTTAACATCCTGCAGAAGCAGCCACAGTCCTTCTGAGGAATTTGTTGACCTGCTTCTCTGCTTCTTTTTTTACTACATGCAAAATCTAGAAGCTTTCTTTTTGTTTTGTTTTTTGCTAAAAATGCTCTTTTACATAATATTCTGCATTCTTTTCTGGCCTGCAGATGAGTTCTTATGAGATTTATTTTTTTTAATTCTGGAATACTAATGTTTGGAAATTAGTTTTTTTTTTTTGCTAAATTTATAATAAAGTCATAAAATAAACATGTATAACAATGTTAGTGAAGTTAGTTTAGTGTAGTTTACTGCACACCTACCTGACTTGTTCTTGGAGAATCTTCTGTACAAGAATTTGCTGTTAATACAGACACATTCATATTATTTCAGTTGCTAGAACTAATGGTAGTTTTTCATTTTTAAATCACCTGATCACAAAAGTACTTACCTTCTTCATATTTTCTTCTCCTCGTTATTACAAAAGTAAGACAGAAAATCTGAAGTATACACAAGCCCAAAGCCATTCCCAAACTGAGCACTGTTGAGCATACAGTAAAGAGCTAGGCATTTCTGATTTTTTTTTTTTTCAACACACGTCATTTACATTGGTAAAAATTATTTGATAGATTTTTTTAGAATTAAAAAAAAATCTGAAATACTTGTAAGGGTTAACCCGTAGAGGGCGCCAAGGCGCCCAAAGACTTTCTGTTTGTAGTTTGTTTTCTGTTCTGTGTAAACGTTACAACTTCACTTCCCAGGCTGCACCTCGGTCAGGTGACGTAAGCATGCACCTGAACCGAGGAAGGTAATTACGTTCATTATAAATAGCCTGTTTAAGTTCTGTATGTTGTCTAGCTTTTGTTACATTTATTCGGTTTAGGATTTTGTGATGTTAGTTTTGTTTTAGTATTAAAGACTAGTAAGTGCTCGGGAGAAGAGCTTATTTACTTTTGTTTGTCTTTACCGTTTAAATAAAAGTCTTAGTTGAACCGCCAGCTCGCCTCCTGCATTCATGCCACGACCACGCTGACACTCACCTAAGCAACGTGACAGAAAGCTAGACCTTCAAAGTGGTATGGCGGTGGTCTCCCCCCTAGACGATTTTTGGGGGGGCGCTATCACCATCTCTAACGAGCTGGCGGACTGGATGGAAGACAGTGAGGGGCAAGGAGAGACCGAGGTGTGGCAGTGCTGAGAAGACTACAGGCTCGCCGAGCCGGCGGACTTTCTGGAGGACAGCGTGGCACGCAGAGAGAGAATGGCGCGGCAAAGCTGGGAAGGCTGCAGGCTCGCCATCCGGCGCACACCGTTTAGAGGTGTAGCAACTGAGGGAGAGACGGGAAAAATCTACAGGCAGTGGGCGGAGCACAACGCGGAGTGCATTCGTGACCTGCGGGAGCAGGTGGTGCAGCTCCAACAGCTGCTCGTCTAGGTTCCGGAGAGCCAGGCTGTAGTCCCGGATGTTCTCCCTCTCTCTGATCTGGATGACGCGCTCCCCATCCCGCCACTGCCTGGGCTCGACGTGGAGGACGCGTTTCCTCCACCACCTCCGCCTGTGCTCGTCGCGGAGGACTACCAGCAGTGGCTGGGCAGCGTGGAAGACGCGTTTCTCTCTCCGCATCCCGGCGTCGAGGACATCATGCCGGTGCCGCCGTCTCCAAGCTCCAAGTCAGCTCTGCAGCCACCAAGCGTCGTTCCCGCTCTGCCGCCTCTGAGCCATGCTTCCGCGCTGCAGACACCGAGGAGCCTGGAGAGCATCGTCCTTCCGCCGCCTCCCGGCTTCGAGGACGACGTGCCGGCGCCGAGCTCCGCATCAGCTCTTCCACCGCCTCCCAGCTTCGAAGACGACGTGCCGGCGCTGAGCTCCCCTCCAGCTCTGCCGCCGCCGAGCCTCGCATTCGCTCTGCCGCCGCCGAGCCTTGCATCAGCAGCTCAGCCGCCGAGCGCCGTGAACGTCGCTCCAGTTCTTGAACCAGCCTGCTCCACGAAACGGCGCGTCCACAGATCCTCAGTCTGGCGCTGAATTCATTGTGCCTGCTCCTCTGATGTTGGTTTTGTTTTAGTATTTAAGACTAGTAAGTGCTCGGGAGAAGAGCTTATTTACTTTTGTTTGTCTTTACCGTTTAAATAAAAGTCTTAGTTGAACCGCCAGCTTGCCTCCTGCATTCATGCCACGACCACGCCGACACTCACCTAAGCAACCTGACAATACTGAAAATCTGAAAATACTGTTATACTGAAAAATCTGTATAACAGTGCCATTAAATAAAAATCAGTTATCATCTCAGTACTTCACAATTATTTGTCAAATGTCACCAGTTTAAACCAGTATATAAGCCAGCTGCTTAATCAGTTTACCTCAAAATCCTACCTTTATTTTTTAAACATTTCCCATCTGCAAACACAAGGTTGGGTGTTGTCAATGCACAGTAGTATGTGGCTTCATCAGACTGATTAATGTTTAATGTGGTCATTTTGAGGCAGTTTGAAGATCTTTCCACTTGAAAATGAAACATTTGGGATACGCTATAAAATTAATCCTTGCCGTTTGAGGGTTTTTTTTCTGTTTAGTTGTTTAAACCAGGCAATTATTCTGATTTTATTTTCAGAAATATAACACCGCACGGTAGATGTGTCTCAGATATCCACACTGAGCTTTTTATCAGGACAAACAGATGAATCTGTGAGTGATTGTGCAGAAACCCAGCCTCTGTTTTATTGGCGCATCACTAAATGCCATAATCATGAATGTATCTCCAGCATTGCACAACAAGAGCATGCAGAACAAAGTTTCTATTCATCCTAAACATAGTCTCTTCTGCCTACTAGCATCTGATAAGAGGTACTGCAGCAGTTTAACCTCAACTGAAAGACACTTCTGAAAGACAGGTTTCATTTCCAGGATGTGAAAGTCATAAATGCTCAGCTCTCTGGAAGATATACGGTACTACTTGTCCACTTGTTCAGTTGATAGATAGATAGATAGATAGATAGATAGATAGATAGATAGATAGATAGATAGATAGATAGATAGATAGATAGATAGTTGCTAAATGGGATGCTCACTAGCAAGAGTACCATATTTCTATAATTACTAGAGTAATTCATTTTTTAAGTAAGCAATTTTAATTTTTTTATTTTATTTTTAATAATGTATTTCTATATAGTTTAATAAACTGATAGCAAAAATATGTGAATGCTATTTAATTATAAGAAAAGTAAGAAAAACATTCTACAAATAATTGAGTGATATTTGTAAGTTGCATGAAGTGGGAAGTGAAATTTTTATTTGTGTTTAATGCTTCATTATGAGTAATGTAAATATTTATGACACACATTTTTTGACACACAATTTACAAAAATTAATGACGAAAAAAAATCTTAAAAGAGGTTGGAAGCCAGTTCAGTGACATTGTCTGTATTATTGTGGTCAATATATACAATTACATCAGTTAGTTGTGTTTTTCTGCTGATTAAATAATCCTCCTGCAGTCACCAGTTTCACACCATCATTTGTAAACCTCCAACCCAACCTCTAACCCTGTAAAATATTAATTCTCCAATTAACCCTCTAAAATATTTAATTTATAAGACATGATTTTCAGTGTCCTTTCACTTGTGTCAGAAACACAAGTACAGAGATAAGTGATGAAAACAAGCCCCACTGGCAGCTAATGTTGAAGTCACATGTCTTTAATTTGTGTTTATACATCTTTTTTGAAAATATAGTGGTCATGGAACATTACTATTGTTCAAACACATAGTTAGAATAAAATTCAATAATGAATAAAGGTCATGGTACATGTTTCATTGGAAATTCTGGTTACATTTATTGTGTCAGCAAATCAGGCCAATAATTCTGTTGAAAGCACAACGCATGTAGTCATTCAGGTTACTGTACATTCTTTACAATGTTTTACAAGTTACTGACAATTAATAGCCTACTTTAACACTTTATGAATGAATAGTGAAAAAACATCAGTCATTAAGGTGCAGAAACAAAACCTGTAGCATAAAATCCTATATACATACATACATCTATTAAATAATTATTGTTCTTATTGTAAACATGTATTACATTTTCTGGCATTTTTGTTGGCATAACATAACACTGTAATGAATAATAAGGAGAACACTTGCCTATAGTCAAAATATTGTAATTTGTTACATAGTTTTTCTGTAGTTATTGTATTGTGTTATAAATTACTTCTTTTACACACTCATCTGATGAACCGTTTTTCCTTCTTTCAGCGTTGGCTTTAGTCTTGGTAAACTGCACAGCTGCATAATTTAGTGTTTCACCCTCAGATTCCTAAACAATAATAATAATAACAATAACAACAACATTAATAATAATAATAATAATAATAATAATAATAATAATAATAATAATAATAAACCAAATAAACATAATAATCATATAATATGGGAAAGTGCACTAAAAACACCAGCTAAACAGAATTAAACAAACTGACTGCACGAGTTATATCTCGCCTATTATAACAAGCAGATTATGAATGTAGTATCATTTTAAATACATAACACACATACCTGCCTTGTCCCTGGATGATTCATATAAGCATTCACTATAATACAGAAACACACCTATTAGTCTTTTTTGGTAAAACTTTGTACAAATAAAATTGGTATAATTATGATTTAAGTACTTTAATGACAAATACTCATACCTCTGGGGTTTTCTATATTTTTTCTTCTCAGTACAAAATAAATGAGACAGAATATCAGAAGTGCACACACACCCAAAGCCGTCCCCAAACCCAGCACTGTCGAATACAAAGATCGAGTTACTTCTAATACTGTTATATATATAAATTTGACAAATTATTTTATAGATGTATTTTGCATTTTAGTATTATGAATTAAGATTTATTAATTAATGGTGAATTATGAGACATCTTACCTGATGTCATGTTAGTGCTGTTTCCATGCAGTGTTGGTTCAAACACGACTGAATTATCACACAGATCTGGTACAGATGTTTCTGATGCAGTAGTAGCATGCACATCTGTTAAGATTTATTATAATTCAATAAAAAGTCTGTAACTCAGTGTTGTTAGATAAAACAGTTAGTATTTAACTTCCAGTTTGAATATGATAATAGTATTAAAGAAAAATATCACCACATTTAACCAGTAGTTTAATCAATTTAACTCAAAATCCCACCTTTAATTTTTAAATAAGTTCCATCTGCAAATACAAGGTTGGGTGTTGTCAGGGCACAGTAGTACATGGCTTCATCAGACTGAGTGATGTTTAAAATATTCATATTGAAGCAGTTTGAAGATCTTTCCACTTGAAAATAAAACTTTTTGGATTCACTGTAAAATGCATCCTTGCCACTTTTATACATAGTGTTTATAATCTGTGGTTTTTTTCTGTTTGGTTGTTTGAACCAGGCAATTATTCCAATTGTATTTTCAGAAATACAACACCGCAGAGTAGCCGAGGCTTCGATATCCACACTGACCTCGTCATCAGGCTGATTAATCCCTGTGAGAGATTGTGCAGTAACCCAGCGTCTACCAGGTTGAACTGTATCTAGAAAATATAAATTTAATAAGGTAAATAATTTTTTTCTGATGGGATTAAATAGGAAAACCTAATAATTACTTTAAAAGATCTATATTGGAGTTATTACTACTCTATACAAAAGTGGTTTTGATTTAATTTAATTTTTTTTATTTATCAAACTAAATTGAAATAATTGCTCATATTACTTACACATGGTGCTGAAGATCAAAATTAAAATCCATAATTTACTCATTTTTGTATTTGTCAGAAATCTTACAGTGTGTGCATCTCATTTATCAACAGAATATGAATGCGGGTTGAAGCATGGATTGAATTTATACTAAAAGCTGTCTGTGCTGAGCAAGCCTCAGCATACTGTATGGTGTGATTGGTTGTTTAAAAAAAAATCAGATAAGCACGTGGTATTCTGATCTGCCTACACCTACCCCACATATTTCTAAATTGGTGTTGCACAGAGATTCAATGACAAAGATGCTATGATAGAATGGAAAATGTGGTTTACCTTAACACACACATGCCTACACAAACACCTCATTGTTTATTTTAATTGCCCTCTAAAATCAGCTTATAAAGCTGTATAAAGCTTGCCTATATGATAATAGTCATTGAATTTTGGCATTTAGCTTTTATTATTAAGAAACTTGACAGCAGTGTTGAATTTACAGTGAGTTTAGCTTTAAATAAAGACAAAAAAGATTAGCTTTATATACATTAAATTCAGTTTTTATTGCAAGGACTGAATACGTTCTATGTTTTTTTTTTCATAATTTTTATTTAATTTTTTTTTTTATATACAGTATTCTATAGTCATTAGCCATGAAGTGAAATATTTCAAGGCTTTTTTTAATTTTAATTCCAATGACTACAGCTTGCAGCTCATGAAAATAAAAAAAATCCAGTACATCAAAATATTATAATATTGCATAATATATATATCGCAAGTTTGATTCCCGAGTGAAGCTGTAACCTCTCGCAGCCAGAGGCCTAGAGGGGAGAGATAAGGGGTACTTAGTGCTCTCACATTAATTACAGCTCTACAGCCGATCAGGGGCGTCTGTGAGTTCATGCAAGCGGAATATGGAAGTATAATAGTGCCAAAATTCCTCAAAGCAAAATAGCAGGTTGAATTACATGAACTGAAAAAAACTTATTAGTTTGTGGAAGAATTCTGAATTTTCGCAACCTGAATTTTGTTACCTGAATTTTGTCGACCTGAATTTGTAAGATTGAAAAATAATGAAGATTGTATTTTTAACACTTG
>JAQMYK010000002.1:4455411-4465695 GCA_030014345.1 Clarias buthupogon
AGACAACCATACAAGGGTAATTGTTACTAAGCCTGCCCTGGGTACACTAATTTTCTTGTATGTTGCCCTCACAGATTAATTACTTAGTGCTTCCCTCACCTGACCGAGGTGCAGTCTGGGATACGAAGTCCAACTCAAACAAAACTACAAACAAAGCTAACAGAAATAAAACAAACCCAACCACTGGGTGTTTTGGCGCCCTCTAGGGGTTAAACCTTACATGTAGGTCCATAAGTTCACATTTATTCAAATTTAGTTGAAGGCCTGACACTTTACAAAATAAATTAATTAGTGAGATTAGTGACGAATTTGATCTTTGTTTTGTTTAAATACTGTAGTATCATCTGCTAGTTGACTAATTGCTAAAGTTTTTCCAAATATGTAAATTTTTTCACTGATAAATCATGATTCACTAGAATGGAAAGCATATCTGCAGAGGAGGAAAGAGTAATAAAATGTTTCACTTCCAGCTGTGTCTGCATCACTGGCACCTTTTTTTTCCGTCTCCATCGTTCTTGTGAAATTAGTGCGTTTGTTTTCCATCAATCAATCAGTGCAGTGGTTTCCGGGGTGCGATTTTTTTTCCTTCCCCTTTGTATTATTTTTCATTTTCATTCATTTATTTTTTTTACTCAGTAGTGAATATGATTTAAAACGTAGTGAAGTACAATACTTTAAACAAAACATACTTCAGTAAATGTAAAATTACAGATTTTAAAAACTACTTTAAAAAGTAGAAGTACACAAAAAATCTACTCAATTACAGTAATGCGAGTAAATGTAATTCATTACTTTCCACCTCTGCATATCTGCAGCTAAAATAAATAAAAGAGGAGATAAAGGGCATCCCTGCCTTTTTCCATGGCCAATCGGAAATCTTTACATAGTACCAAAAGGAAGAGAGATTGAACTATTCATATCTTTGTAGATCATTTTTATAGAACTGATAAATTGCTCAACAAAACCAAAACACTGTAAAGATTTAAAAATAAAACTATGTTCTATCATATCAAAGGCTTTTTGAAGTCCAAAAATAGAATGAATCCATCCTCCTCTATCAAGTGACTGTATTCCACCATTCCTCAATCATTATTGAGCAATGTGATCGGGCAAAAGTTATCCACATATCTCAGATCTTTCTCTGGTTTAGGGATTAATGTTATCAACCTTTGATTGATAGTAGGGCCTAAAGGTCCATCTACAATAGATTCTATAAAATCATTAAATATAATAATAATCTGAGATCACTCCAAAATAATTTATAAAAATTAGCTGTGAGGTCATCAGGGCCAGGGGCTTTTTTTTTTTTTATCTAAGAAATTGTTACACTCTATTGGGAGGAAGTTGGGAAAATTATAAGTCACTGTAAAACTTATAGATTTCCTTGCTTATTAGAGTAGGATCTGTGCATTCATTATCATTTAATATTAGTGAAAGAATTGAGTTGTTTGACTGTCGTCTTTTTTATAATCTACAAAAATAAGATGTACTTTTCTCACCCTCTTCTATCCATTTAGTTCTAGAGCACCTTATAATGCACCTTAGGCTTTCTTAATGTAAAGACTGTCCAGTTCTGAATGTAGAGAGATCATTCTGCTTTTAGTAGCATCATTTAAAGCATTTTCATTACAGCATTTATTAGTTTCACTTAGAATATTCTCTTACTGCTGTCTCCTTACTTTGGCGAGAGTTTTACTGTAATTAATGGAAAATTCACACATTTTAAATTTGAGGAACTCCCCTTTTCCTTCATGGGAATTAAATCTTTTACTTTATTACAGAATCTCTCATTATTAAGTAAATCAGAATGAAATTTCTAATATCCCTCATTTCTTGATGTGGTGGGGTTTGGCTTGGCTAATAAACAAATGGCACAATGGTCTGTCAAAGGTTCTGCCTTTGTTTATGATATTTAAAAATTACCTTAAATTTTTCTCAGATGCCCTTAGTAAAATGGAAATGCACTAAAATTGTTCAAATGGCTTGTAATGTATAATGTTATGTATATTTATATCCTCTTTATTATTATCCTATATATTATTATTATTCTTGAATGGTTGACAATTAATGCTATTTTGTTTTATGTACATTTTGTACTTTAATAAAAAATAAAATAAAAAAACACTATCTATCGATCTATCTGAAATAAGCCGATAATTACTTCTTGATTTGCTGGACGCTTTGGGTCTAAGACAAGAAAATCGTTTGAGATTAGGACTGAGATTAGGACTGAGATTAGGACTGAGAGATCTCCACACTTCTATTAATTAGAGATGAGTGCAGAAGTGGGAGATCAGAGGATTAGGGGGAGAAGTGTCTGTTGTACATCTTGTCTGGTGCAGTGTTATAGTCTCCTCACACCACAGTATTATATTATTATTATTATTATTATTATTATAATCTGGACACTGGCTACAGTAGGCACTTCGGTATAAAACGCACGTGTACGCGTGTATCATTAGGGTGTGACGTCATTAACAAGCGACCGCACACTTCAGATGGCAGATGTTAAGAAGGCTGTTTATGACGTCACAATAAGCACTATTTGATTATGTCTTATTTTCCTCTAGAGATAATCTGACTCTCCCCTCCATACTGAGCAGGACAGACTGTCTGTTAATAACCGATATACCAGTTTGTGTCTATAACGGAGTCCACGATAAATGGAAGCGATTATTTTTAGAAATCCCAAACGGTCAGTTGATTTTTTTTATTATTCACAAACCGTCCACTAGGGGTCACTGTTGACCACATCATGTTTCTCCAGATGTGTTGTACAGCTTTTAAGGCTTAATTACTACAAATTAGACAAAATTAACACTGGTTAAGTAACACAACCAGGACAGAGCAAAACCTCTCACATTTGTTGCCATTTCTAATAACACAAAAAACAAAAATAAACCAACATGAGCTGCATTATTTGATTCTTAACAGACATTATTTTTAAGAAACCTGATGTACATAGTGTTCACTGTTCTTCTTATGACTGATAAACTGGTGTGTTTGTTCTTTACACACATGGAAATACTTTTTTTAGTGACTTACATGGAATTGCGTATGTTTACAGATTTCCAGAAACCAAGAGAATATTACAGATATAATTATGGTTAATGTCGACTGTAAATTGTCTCTTGAAGCAACTTTGGAGCCTCGGGTTCTAGGTCCAAGTGGTCCAGGTAGGACTCACACACACACACACACACACACACACACACACTTTTGAGTGAACAGTGAAGAATTTTCGGTTCCTAAATGTTCTGCGGGTGGTACGGTGGTGTAGCAGTTAGCAATGTTGCCCTGCACCTCGGGTTGAGGGTTCGAGTCCCGGCATGGGGTCTGTGTGCATGGAATTTGCAGGTTCTCTCTGTGCTTGCTGGGTTTCCTCCAGGTACTTAGGGTTCCCCCACAGTCCAAAGACATGCAAGATTGATTAATTGTGTGGCCCCATCCAGGGCGTACCCCGGTACCCCAAAGTCTCCTGGGAATAGGCTCCAGGGCCACTTCCGACACATAAATTGTTATAAACGATGACTGAGTGAGTGAGTGAATTTGCTTCAAGTTACAGACCCATAATTAATGTTTTGCCATGAAGTGAGTATTTAAAGGTACAGTGTGAAATGTTATGTTATGTATAAGGTTGTAGCTTTTTTCTTCAGAAATAGAAACATACTGTAAATTGACTAAATAAAAAAAAATTATTTATGACCATATAGTCATGTAATTACTCCATAGTTCTATAATTGAGGTTTTTATTATTATTATTATTATTCCAGTCAAGGATATTGTGCATCCACCTGAACGTCTTGAAGAGGAGCCTAAGTTTCCTGGTCCTCTTTTGAGGTATCTCCTTTTATATAACACACAAAAGCTTTTAGTGGTGATATAATTCTATATAATTTGAAGTTTAATACATTTGCGCAGTAATTCATATAATACAGCTGTTCCAACATCTGTTGCAGGAATAAGATTAATCAGAAGGGCTTGTTTCTGTTCATCCGCTGGAATGCAAAGGAGTGTCTCAAACAAATCGATGAAGAAGATGAAATGGAGGCCTATTTCTTCTGGCGGATTATGGAATTGTTCTGCCGTCGAAAAAAAGCAAGTGTTAAAAGTTTGCGTTAAGCAAAACGATTAACTATAATCAAGTGTGTAATGGCGGCACGGTGGCGTAATGAGTAGCACTGTCACCCTATGTGTGTGTGTGTGTGTGTGTGTGTGTGTGTGTGTGTGTGTGTGTGTGTGTGTGTGTGTGTGGAGTTTGAATGGGTTTCCTCCGGGTTCTCCGGTTTCCTCCCACAGTTCCAAAGACATGCATATTAGGCTAATTAACGTTCTCTAATTGCCTGTAGTGTGTAAATGAGCGTGTGAGTGTGTGTGTGTGTGTGTGTGTGTGTGAGTGTTATGTAATGATGCTTCTTCTACAGAAGGTGATGATGTGTGAAGTCGCCAGTCTCCTCATAAGCGGCAACCGCGTGATTAAGAAGAAGCTCCCAAAAGTTAGTGTATATAATACATCGATATCATCATCATCTGGACATATACAGTATGATTGTGTAATTTTGGACGTTGTTACTGATTATCATGACTATTTCTGATGCAGGAAATCACCACCAAGAGATGGAAGGAGTGGGTCTTTCCTCTGACGAAACTTTTATTCTCGTCTGCACCTCATGAGGAGCACAGGAAGGCTGTGATTAAGATGGGAGATGATCTCGGTACGACAGTATTTTGTATATAATGTATAACGTGTCATGCATTTCCCTCTACACGGTGTCGTTCCGTCCTGATCCTTTCCTTTTGTGCATGCCTGGTCTTTTGTCTGCAGCCTCCAGAGAGATGATTTACGCAGCACATATCTGCTACGTGGTGGCGAAAGTGGAGCTGGGGTCGCGTCGCCGGTTTGAACTGATCGGATGCAGAAGGTATTGTGTGTGTGTGTGTGGGTGTGTTGGCTTGCTACTGACACATTATTATTATTCTATTTGCACCAGTCTGCCATTTGGCCTGATCATCCTGGATGAAGCCATTAAAAGAACCGAGACGTATGAGCACGTGCTGTGGCTGACATCAGGACTTCCCCAGCCAAGCTTCCAGGTAGGAATTCTTCTTTTCATTTTTTTTATTATTATTATTAAACCAGTGTACTGAGAATGAGCGACTCTGTCTCTCCTAGATCTTCAAGTTGTGTCACGCCATCAGACTGACCTATTTAGAGCTGAACGAGATCGATTTTCCCGACGACGTCCTTAAATACTGTAAGAGCATCGCCAGTGCAGCCGCCGCTTTCCCCAACAGATTCAACAGGAGCTTCCTTCAACGGCTCATGTTGGTAAATAAGACGATTGAAAATTGCGAAATGGTCTGTAGGTTTCAAATGCACAAGTATTCTTCGTCTTCATCACCAGTTTTTACTTTTCCTCGCCTTCCTCATAGCTGTCTTACCAACTGCGGGAAAAGGGTAAAGAATACGTGTGGCTGCGAGAGCTCGAGGAGCTTCATAAAACCAAATTAGCAAAGGCCACTGAGCAGGACGTGCCATCTGCTGTCCAGGACGTGGTTTCTGAGGTCGAGGACTCGGAGTATCGCCCAATAGCTGGCCACATCCTCAGGAACGGAGACAACCTGTATTACGTAGAGCGTATGTTAGAATCGACCATGTGGGGGAAAAAAATCAACCTAAGCATTTTGCATTCTGTATACATATTTTTAACACTGATCTGATAATTTCTTTATTTTTTATTTTTTTTAATAGGTACTCCTATTGAAAGATCTTTACCATAATCTACCATAATAATGGTGCACTGACTATGATGCTCTTTTTTCCATTCTTTATTCACACAAATTATTTTTCGTTTAACAGAGGTATTTGACAAACGGTACGAAATGGGAGAGATCCTCGGACAAGGAGGCTTCGGCTCGGTCTACACAGGAGTGCGAAAGGAAGACGGGAAGCAGGTAAATGTTCTTCCCTCAACCCCATAAACAAACTGTACATGTCTGCACTTGATTGCTCTCCAAGGTACCAGGCCAATCAGCAAATTAGTTACTCCATCCATCCATCCATCCATCTATCTACTATAGGAACCTCTGTAGTCTAGGGACCGTGGAGGTCAATGGTGACATTGTACTTATTCCTATTTTACAACCTGGGTCAACATTCACACATACATTCACACACTACAGGCATTTTGGGAACGCCAGTCAGTGTGATCTGCATGTGGGGGGAAACCGAGGTATCCAGAGGAAATCCACCAAGCACAGGGAGAACATACAAAGTCTGATTCAGAGGCGGGAATCAAACCCGAGCCACTGGACGTGCAAGGTGACAGTGTTAACCACCAAGCCACCAATTAGAACGAAACCAGAACTAATTACTAAATCCAAACTCCTGTAGACCCAAGTTGACTTAAGTGCAGTACTAAATCTCCTGTGTTAATGTTAACGGCGTTGCCCCATATCCCCTACTCTACTATTATTCTATAATTTAACAAAGCTACAAATTACACATTTACATTTATAAATAATTGATATGCACTACCGCTCAAATGTTTGGGATCACTTGCAAGTTTCTTTTTGAAATAACACATATGGCATTAGATTATTAAGTAACAACAATAACAGTCAGTTGTTATTTTAAGATATTGGGTATTTTGGATAAACGGTTTCAGCATCATTATACAGTGTAGAAAGAAATACAAATGAGGAACGACCATGGAATTAGAAAGTGATCGAAAACTTGAGCAGTAGTGTGTTATTAAACACAGCATCAAAAACATTAACAATTTCTGTTAATATCATGTAATTTAACCACAAAACATTTGGAATTCACATATTGCTCTGGAATAGCAAGGAACAAAAAAAATCTCGATTTCTGGTGTAAATTCATTTTTCACTGTCTGATCAGTGGTCTCTATAAGAAATGAGGTTAAACTCTTGGGGCAGAACCTGCAAGACATGCAAGAACCTGAAGCAAAACAAATAAAAAAATAATAATGATGATGATTTTATAAGATTTCACATTTCCTGCAAGGTTTTTGTTTCACTTACAGAAATTATAATCCCTGTGCATTCATAATAATCCAGGTAAATAGAAATGACCTTTAAGCAGGTTCTCATTATGTCTTGTGTTTGTAAACAGGTTGCCATCAAATTAGTTCGGAAGGATGAGAAAATCATTGCCATCGCTATCGTAAGTACAATTGTTCCTGGTTACATAAACGAAAATCCATAAACGTCATCCCTTGTTTATTTTATTATCTGTCTATAATAAATATTACATAAATGAAACCGATCTAGCATCAGGCTCGATCCAAACCTTATCAGTGGTTAGATTTCTGTTTGGACTTATTTAGATGTCTATTGTAACATTGTATTTTTAGCCAGGAGAGAAAGAAAAGCTGCCTGTGGAAGTAGCGCTAATGAAGATGGTGTCCGTGCCACCTCGCTGTAGCAACGTGCTTCAGCTCCTCGAGTGGTTTGACTTCGGTAATTTCTACGCCATTATTCTGGAAATGCCCGCCCCCTGTCAGAACCTCTATGATTTCATGGTGCTTCAGGGAGGCTGCTTGGCCGAAGCGCAGTCTCGAGACGTGATGCTGCAGGTGGTCCGTGCGTCTCGTCATTGTTGTGACAGAGGAATATTACACCGTGACGTCAAAGTCCAAAATCTGCTCATCAACACCGATACGTTGCAAGTCAAACTCATCGATTTTGGATGTGGGGACTTGCTGAAGGACGCCCCCTACAAATCATACATCGGTAATTTTGTCAAATAGAATCTGGAATAAAGTCAAAAACAATGCAATAGAGAGAGATTTTTTTTTTTTTACTTTCAGGCACTGCTCACTTTATGCCTCCTGAGTGGGTGACTGACGGAGAGTACATGGGCATCCCTGCTACCGTCTGGGGTCTGGGCGTCCTCTTGTATTACTTGGTCACGGGAGAATATCCCTTTGAAACGAAGAAGGACCTGGATCACGGGTGCCTGGAATTAGGTCCAGACATCTCTCGAGGTGAGACGTCACGTATATAATAAAGCTAGCTGTAAAACGCACGTACCTAAATGATTTTTATATTCTTTAAATTTCTGTTTCTTCAGAGTGCTTCGAGCTGATCATGTGGTGCCTGGAGCTCAACCCTGACATGCGGCCGACTTTCGACGACTTGCTCAGGCACGAGTGGTTCACGCAGGCGGATATCGTCAGGCCTAAGGTCGAACGCGAACCCTCTCCTATAGTAGAACCTCACGCTCCCGGCCCGTGTGCTCCAGGTAGGTCACATGTAAACATGTATACACACTTTTAGGTACACTAACGAGTGAATATTGTAAGATCTTTGACTCGGGGCACACCACAGCCACACAGACATGAGGCAGGGTCTAACGGGAAAAGCATATGGAGAAAGAAAGGGATTTTAAGTAGGGAGGAAGGAAAAAAGGGGAGGAAAAAAGTGAGGATGTGCACGTGCGGTTCCAGAGGCAGTGCCCAGCCGGCATGTGGGCAGATTGAGACTGCACAGATTGGACCGCACATTCTCCTCACTCTCATACTCTGGACCCCGAGCTCAGCCCCCCACCTCGCTTTTAAAGAGCGGAGCAGGCCCGTGGTCTATTTACAATTCTGTCTCTCGCCAGCCGGCCGGATTTAGCAAGACAAGTGAGCGAGGGGTGAAAAAGATCCGTCGATGATGCTTCTGTGACAACATAAAGCCTGAATTTGCTGCAAATCGAAGACCTTTATGCGACCTGTTATAACATTGTATTCCCAAAATATAATAGATATAATTTCAAATGAAGTGACAGTTTGAATCACAGTGTAACGTCATGTGAAACTTAACACTTACCGAGGTTTTTCACTCTAGGTAAGGACTTCGTGAAGGTATCTGAAGTATTTGAAGAAGAGCCTATGTTTCCTGGCCCTCTTATAAGGTAAGACCCTTTTTTTCTTCTACATAATACATAATAATCGCAAGCAGTAAACCATGTCATCAGGAGTTTACAACAGCTATTCCAACATCTGTTGCAGCAATGAGACGAATCAGGAGGCCTTGATTCGGTTCATCCGGTGGAAGGCACAGAAGTGTCTCGAAAATATCGTTAAATACGATCAGGTGGAGACTTATTTCTTTTGGCGGATAATGGAATTGTTCTGCCTTCGAAATAATAAAGTAAGTGTTATTAAAGTTCATTATGCTTCATTATGATTAGTTGTTTATACCTATAATAAAAGATTACCTGAATTATAATAAGTAATAAGATGAGACAAGGTGAGTCACTAGAAAGAAGCCCCAAATATTCTGTAGAAACTCTCACTATAAATAAAAAACACACTAAATATCTTGGTGTATGTATAATTCTATTGCATTACATGTGATGCGCTGGAAGTGATCTCCGTTTTCTGCCGGACACATTTCACATCTGGAGCACATCGTATATTGGTTAATTCAGATTCGCTTTATCCTAGTGAAAGTTATTACAGAATGTTCAGGGCCTCTTTCGAGTGAATCATGCTTTAGTATAAATATTAAATACTTCACCTCTTACTGTATATCTGTTTAGTGCACGGTCTTCATAACTTATATTTAGATATACCGCTCCAAACCCTATAAGAGACGTGTTATTTAACGATATTCCCTTTACAGAAAGTGATGATGTGTGAAGTCGGCAGGATCCTCATCGAGGGCTACAAGTTGATTGTGAAGAATTTAAAAGTGAGTATATAATGTGTCAGTATAAGCGTCTGTATGAATTTGTTTTTGTAATTCTGTACTGCTTGTGCAAGCGCCATTCTGACCTACGTGCCAATTTCCGCTGCAGCAAAAAAGTCCTAAGGAATGGAAGGAGTGGTGCCTTTGTCTGACGAAGCTTTTATTCTCGTCTGCACCGTCTGAGGATCACAGAGAGGCTGTGATTATGTTGGGAGACGATTTCGGTATGAATACAGAGTAAGAGTAACTTTCTAGACCAAACCTGTCGTGGTTATATCATGTGTCGTGCATGTAAGTTTGCATCGTGATATTGGTTCTGCTTCTCATCGCAGCCTCTAGGAAGTTTCTCCACGCAGCGCATATCTGCTACGTGGTGGCAAAAGTGGAGCTGGGGTCCCGTAGCCACTTCGAACTGATCGGATGTTATAGGTATTGCATGTGTGTGTGTACATGTGTACGTGTACGTGTGTGTGATGGCTTGCTACTGAGACCGTTACACTGCGGCAAAAAAGTATTTAGTCAGCCACCAATTGTGCAAGTTCTCCCACTTAAAAAGATGAGAGAGGCCTGTAATTTTCA
>JAQMYK010000002.1:4483552-4493831 GCA_030014345.1 Clarias buthupogon
ATTGTGGCGTGTAGTACAATCGTCACAGATGTGAAGCAGTTCTCAGAAACCTGGTTATACAACTAAATATTAGTTCATAGATGCACAAGAAAGATTAAACTTCAAGTGTTTTTGTTTAAACGGTAAATTAATCACTTTGTAAAGATGAGTGATGACACTGCAATTTTTTTGAACAGACTAATATTTAGTTTTCTTCACTTACATTAAACTAATAATACATTTAGCACATTTTTCTTCATGTTGTGATTTAGAATAGATTGTGCAGGTGTCCAATGCATTTATGTGATTTAAATTAATTGTTATTATATGAGCTTTACTCACTTTTTTTCAACACACTGCTATTATTATGAACACAACTGTTTATTTTAAAACTCCTAACCACATTTCGTTATTAAACACTAATCCCCTTAGAGATGATGATGATGGTACGATCACTGGTACATCATCATCTTCACTGATTATTTTCCCATAACAGCACATCCCGTGACTAAGGTAACGAAGTGTCTCTGTACCTACGTAACAGCAGCAGCGTGTCGTGTAAAATGTGTCCACCGTGTCTCCGTCGTCTCACTGAACCGTAAAAGGAAATACACTGTTTGTAACAGGAGATCCTGGACCTGCGTCAGGAGAAGAAACAGCTGCAGCAGCTGTGTGAGGAGCAGGAGCAGGCGCTGCAGGAGATGGGACTTCATCTCAGCCAGTAAGACTCTAGTCTACACAGACCAGACCGCCATAACCGTACGTGTATAGAGTTATTCACCATGCGTGATGTACACTGTGTTCTTGTCTTCAGGTCCAAACTGAAGATGGAGGACTTTAAAGAAGTTAATAAAGCATTAAAGGTAAGCAGCTGGGTAAGGTTTACACTAAAGGTGCATTAATGAGGTAAAATTGTGTCCAGTTTAAGGTGCATTCAAGATGTAGAAAAAAGCTATCAGATAATATATGAGTGTGAAAATACAGCTTCTTGTACTTGATGATTATATATACCGGTGGGAATGAGGCTGTACATAAGGTGCCTCGGCAAGGAGTAACAGAGAGAGAATGAACCAGGAAATACTATTAAAGTAAAAAAGAGGATGTAATGAATGAAGGATGTGACCTTAGTGCACTGAAGACAGAATGTATATGAGAATATTTATTGTGATGTGAAGCAGATCCCCCTCCTGACACAGAGTTCTCGTAAAGTAAAGACGCCCTCTAGTGTTCGTTCTCAGTCACAGCGGAGCTGAAGCGTCTCTTACTGAAGGTTCTCCGCTCTTTATCCAGTATGTTGTGGAGATGAGTCGTGTCGCTCAGAGGAGCAGAAAGATCATGTGACGTGATCCTCCAGATCTGTATTAAGTGGGCGTGGCCTTTTTTCTTTTTCTTCCTTCCTTCCTTTTCTTTCGTTTTTCTTCTTTCTTTCTTTCTTCCTTCCTTCCTTCCTTCTTTTCTTTTTTATTCCTTCCTTCCTTTCTTTTATTCCTTCCTTTTTTCTTCTTATTTTCTTTCTTTTTTTTCTTCTTCCTTCCTTCCTTCTTTTTTTTCTTTTCTTCCTTACTTCTTTTCTCCTTCCTTCCTTTTCTTTCTTTTTTCTTTTTCTTTTCTTCCTTCTGTCTTTTCTTGATTTTTTTTTTCTTCTTCTTTTCTTTCTTTTTTCTTCCTTCCTTCCTTTTTCCTTACTTCTTTTCTTTTTTTATTCCTTTCTTTTTTTCTTCTTCCTTCCGTCTTGATTTTTTTTTCTTCTTCTTCCTTCCTTCTTTTCTTTCTTCCTTCCGTCTTTTCTTTCTTACTTCTTTTCTTTTTTTTTATTCCTTTCTTCCTTCTTTTCTTTCTTTTTTCTTCTACCTTCTTTTCTTTCTTTTTTTCTTTCCTTCTTTTCTTTCTTCTTTTTTCTTTTCTTCCTTCTTTTTTCTTCCTTTTCATTCATTCCTTTCTTCCTTACTTTAATGTATTAGTTAGTTCTTTACTTAATTCCTTATTTACATCTTTTCTTCCTTACTTTGCTCCAGATCTGTTTTACTCCAAATCTTTAATCTAAGTGCATTAATCTAAGCCCTGCAGCTCGAACCGTGCACTTTCCTGCTGTAATGCAGCGAGACGTAAATGCAGGTTAATAAAACTCCTCGTTTGCTTCGTGCCCGTGTTTAGGGTCAGGCCTGGCTGAAGGACGACGAGGCCACGCAGTGTAAGCAGTGCCAGAAGGAATTCTCAATCTCTCGAAGAAAAGTGAGCTGCTCCGTCTCTAAATCTGTGTTCTGTATTCGGTTTCATATCTGGATTTGTTTAGCTTCTTTTTTTTTTTTTTTTAGCTAACGTCTCTCTCTCGCGTCTCTTCCTTTCAGCACCACTGTAGGAACTGCGGCGACATTTACTGCAACAGCTGTTCCAGTAACGAGCTGGCGCTTCCGTCGTACCCCAGACCGGTGCGCGTCTGCGACGTCTGTCACGCTCTCCTGCTCCAGAGGTGCACCAGCAACTCCTGACGCTCCTCGACGTCGCATTAAAACCGCGAATGTGACCTTACGAGTGGCCGACTAGATAAATAATAAATATGCATTGTTGTTTTTAAGGGGGTCCAAAAGGTTTTTAACCAGCACGTGATGGAGGAAATGAAGAAAAAAAAGTCATATGCAAAGTTATTTTGTAATTTCTTCTACAGGGAGAATTTTGTAAGAAGATTAACACAGTGAAATGTGATGTATAATCAAACTAATGGTGATGATGATGATTGTATTTTTCTCTCTTTAGCCTTTAATCTCCATTTTAAGGAGAAAAAAACTAACGACTCAAAAATAAAACACTTTTTTTCGTAATCTTTTGAAAACCTGCAAAAGGAAAAGGTCCAAGATTTCTTTTTTCTTTCTTTTCAATGACGTCAATCATTTTCTAAATGTGATTATAGGGAATAAGAATAAAGTGCTTTTCTTAAAGCCGTGTTGTTTGAGATCGGAACCATCTGCCCGCATGTGCAATATATCATTATGAATAAAACAATCTGTAAAACAGTTTCTTAGGCTGGGTCGTATTTAAACAGAAGCAAATAAGCTACAAGTGATGAGAAACTGATGAAAAGACAACAGACATGAGGTCGTACTTCTCAAACTGAGCAACATGCAAATTATTATATTCATGAAACTTCATACAGTATATGGTCTGGTCAAGTCAATACAAACTGCTGTATAAACAGAAATTATTAGTCCTATATAATTCAATATTTTTAATTGGTGTAGAAGTAAGTCAGAATTAAAGATGGGGAATAAAATCGATTGTTATAAATCGCAATTCTTGTGTCGTGATTTACGTATCGACTCCAAAATTAATTATTTGTTTTACTAGTTTATATTCATCGCGTATGGTAGGAGTGAATTATTTGCTAAGTTTTTTTTAGAAATAATTATGGATGATGATATGACAGACACGCTGCTGAGTAACAACGTAGCTTTGTGTTTAATTGAATTCATAGTTAAATGTTAAACTCTTGTATTTGAGGTTAGTTTGTATTGTTTAAATGCCGAGTTTGGATTTTAAGTGAGAAAACTAATGTTATAAGGAACGGGTTACATGTATTTACTTATTAAAACTTTTTATAAAGGATTAAAATTGTTACAGAAATTAAGAAAAATGTCATTAAATCACGATACTTATAGAATAGCAATTTTAATTGAATCGTCACCGCGGTAGGTCATGACGTCGTGATCGGGAGGTGACTACTGATTCCCGTCCCTTTTTGTCCAGGTGGATTACAAATACGTTTTCTGAGCATTATGAATCGTTTTGCAAAATGTGTGTTTCATGTCCATCACTGTAATCAAACTGTTAAAATAATCATGTAATGCCAAAACTACAACACTGTCCGTACAAAAACATGACCACATGACACCTGAAGTATTGCCTAAGGTGCCATTTTAATGATACTTTTTCAGAATAAAATGACAAAACAGTGCATAACTTTTTTTTTTTTTACTTTTTTTTTTTTACTCTGACCAGTCAGGGTTTTATTTGTGGCTTCACCTCAAAGCTTCCAACTTTCTGGTGTTATTTAAACATATAAGGAATTAAGAAAGAGCAAAGTGTAACAGAAACGAATGGAAATGTTTCCATATAATCATCTAAGAAAATTGTAACACTGATCTTCTGACACTATGCTAAGTTTTCTTAAAAAGATAAAAGTCCAAGTTGCGATCACGAATGTTTTTCATGTAATGATACAGATTTTAATAAACACTGATCCAGCAAAAAAAAAATTAAAAAAAATTTGTTTGTGCAAAAACGAAAACTGGACATCTATCAGACATCTATTCCTCAAAAAAAAAAAAAAAAGGAAAGAAAAAGAAAAGTAAAAAAAAAAAAAATGATCGACCACTTCCACTTTCTCGCATGTGTCTGTTTGACGTTACAGTCACGTCTCCTCATCTGCTCTACAACCGTACGACACGATCGGCGTCTCGCCGGACACCAGGACATTTTTCCTTCCTCGTGTTTAGAAGAGAAACGTGGACATTTATGTGCAAATAAAGTCTGACTTTCTCACTGCTAAACTAACGTCCAGAAATGTACTTCACTTTTAATACAAAAACATAAAGCTGTAATAATTAATATTACAAGCTTTTCACTTAAGTAAAGCATTTAAGCTCAATAAAAAAAAAAATGTAATAAAAAAAAAGGAAAGCAAATGTAATCATGGAGAGACATTAAACGGGGGATTTTAATTAGATGGAGGTGGGCGTGGCTACATGCCCCATCCTCCGCCCATGCTGCTGTTCAGGCCGTTCATCCCCATCGAGCCTCTGCTTCCCCCGCCGTAGTAGCTGCTCCCCATTCCGCCCTGATTACCTGACAGGAGGGACAAATACACACTTTAGGACCTGCAGGCTCTCACCCGCGCCATTCAGGTTCACACAACGACTTTTTCTTTTTAATAATTATTCTACACACTGCTGCATGTGGGCGGAGCAGAGCTGACACTCACTGTAATCTCCGTATCCTCCCATCCCGCTCTGGTTGCCGTAGCCGCCGCCGCCGCCGCTGCTGTACCCGGAGCTCATCTGCTGACCGCCGTGACCGTAGGACGACTGGCTTCCTGAGAGGAAGCAACACACACACACACACACACACACACACACACACACACACAGCAAGTTAAAGCAACCTCTTGACTTGTTTAACCTTAACAGCCAAAATATTAACATGAACCCATTCCTCCCATCAACTGACCTCCGTATCCGCCGCTGCCGCCCCCTGCTGTTGAGTTCAGGAACAGCTCGACATAACGATGTTCTGAGAAGACAAAAGAATTTTTTTTTCTTTTAAATGCTGTTATATTCAGGTGTTCGAAACACTTACGCAGCTGTCAATCATTCCAAATGTATGCATGTACATATCGATTGGCTAATCTGCACCACTAGCATTGACGAAGAAGGGAGGGATTATTGGTGTGTGAGGTCACAATAGCGGAGAAAAAATTAAGGAAAAAAGGTAAAACATGTGTGTTCATGCACACTAAAGACCCATCTGAACATTTTAAAATGACTTAACTGAGTACAATAAATTCCCTTTAAAACAAATCCATACCATTTTTAAGCTGAATGAACTTTGTAACACATGAAAAATTATTTACTTGCCACGTAAAAAGCAAAAACATTTTTTAAATTTAATCGAGGATTTTTGCAGTTTGCGCCAGCTTGCGGAACAATTATTAGCGATGTTCTTCAGAAATGTTATCTCTAACTAAACATCAACAAGATTCTATAAACAAACCAATTACAATATATTCGTTTATTCCCTTCATGATGATGACGATGCACTTCAGTAATATTTAAATCTATTATGAATAAAAACATTTGCATGTAATCCTCAGTCCTTTACTGACGCATATTAGCTTTGTCCTTGGACATGGCCGCCACGGCGTCTTCATGCGTAGCGAACTCGACGTCAGCTTCACCCGTTACTCTCCCGTCAGGTCCGATCTCCACGTGCACGCGCACCGGGTTGAGGGGAGAGAAAAACTGAAAGCACATGAGATTACATTTATTATTATAATTATATATATATTTTTTTTACTATATTCATGTTTTACATTTTGTAATACTTTATAATTCTCACGTTGTAGATGTCGGTCTCTGTGGCTCTGTACGGAAGGCCTCTCATGTGCACACAGTGACCCGTCGTGCTCTGAAAAGAGGAACCGCCGTCCCCATAACGTCCATCTGAGGTGAGACAGAGAAGAGTATGGACACGCTCAACAGGAACAGCGAGAGGACAGATCTCAAAAGTGACTGGATTTATGAAACGTCACACCAACTAATGATCGAACAAAACTATTCCAGCCAATCAGAAATGCACGGTGAAGAACTTGTGGGCGGAGCTTCTGAAGGGATTTCTTTGGACCATCAACAATCCTTCTCCGGCGACAGTAGCAGTAACGCGAGCGTTCAGAACAAAAAGGCGTCATGTCCAATCTGTACGTACCTCCTCCGTATCCTCCGCGGCGCACGCGCTCGAACGAGACCCCGCGGCTCATGCTGTTGTAGCCGCGGCCGCCCGGCCGGTCGTAGGGTCCCGGCCTCTGCATCCCCATCACCTTCCTCTGCGGCTCGTAGTGCGTACGCACCTCCGCGCGGCTGCTCTTGAAAATCTCTATGTACCTACAGGGGGGGTCAGAGGCACATCGCTGGAACCGCAGTACAGAAGCGGAACGAGACAAAGCATTGCTGCGTGCACAGGAAATAATAATAATAATAATAATAATAAACCCTAAGAACTGCAGCACTGAATAATTGGCAATGACTCCGAAAATGTATTTAATGGAAACTTCTCAGTCAAACCCTCATTCAGCTTTTCTTATGGCCACTTTTTATATCATTATTAACATTATTATTTTTTATTTAAAAAAAAGAAAGATACACAGAGGTCACATTGGCAGAGTACAGAAAAATAAATAAATAAAAGACTTCAGTCTGGCTGACTCGGTGTTACCTGCGTTACCGCGTCCTCATGACCTGAAGTCTTCAATGTAGTAAAAGAGAAGGTGTGAGAAAAGAAATCCCTACAGCATCGAACTTAGTGCTGAGTGAACATCAGAATCCACGTCATCAGAATCCACGTCACACACGTGTACGTTAAGATACAGTGGTGCGAAAAAGTGTTTGCCCCCTTACCGATTTCTTATCACACATCATGCAGTTTTTAAATGAAGGTTTTAATTATTAAGCGAAAACAAAATCCAAAAAAAACTACACATCCCCTGTGTAAAAAAATGTTTGCTCCCTAAACCCAAAAACTGGTTGGGCACCTTTAGCAGCAACAACAGCAATCACGCGCTTTTGATAACTTGGCCGTTACAGCACTGTGGAGGAATTTTGACCCGCTCATCTTTGCCGAATTGTTGTAATTCTCCCCGTCACTAGGGGGCTCCCACATTAAGGCTACTATTACCACTCAGTCGGGAGGGCCGAAGACTATCACGTGTTTCCTCCGAACCATGTGACGCCAGCAGACCGCATCTTTTCGAACTGTTCGCTCACATACCGTTGGGGGGGGGCGGTGTAACACACTCGGAGGACAGCGCTATCCGCTCCTTCCGCTTGCGTGAGCTCACAGACAGATTGGCTGTAGAGTTGTGATTAATGTGGGAGCACTAAGTACCTCTCATCCCTCCCCTCTGAGAGTGCTCGGCCAATCAGCTCTCTCTAGAACTCCGGCTGCGAGAGGTTACAGCATCACCCGGGAATCGAACTTGCGATTATAATAGGCGCTTTACCACTGCGCCACTCGGAGGCTCACGATTGTGGCTGTTTGAGCTACTGTAACATAGCTGTGCTGCCAGCTTGAACCAGTCTGGCTATTCTCTTTGGTCCTCCCTTATCACTTATGGTATTTGGGAGACACCCTTATCAAGGGCGATTAACATTTATCTCACTTATAAAAGGGCTAACTCGCTCGAGGTCCCAGCAGTGGCAGCTTGGCACTGCTAGGGTTTGAACTCACAACCTTTCAACCAGACATCCAAGATCTAAATCTTACAAAAATCTAAAGCTTACAACCAGGCATTTCCATCCACAGACCGATCACTGAGTAGATGTATTTTGGATTGCTTTAAAAGACAGTTGTGTGTAAAATACCAGGAGATCAGCAGTTACTCATAATTTAAATCAGCACATCTGGCACCAGCAACCACTCTATAATCACATTTTTTTCTCTCATTTTGGTGCCTGATGTGAAAATTAACAGAAACTCTTGACCTGAATTTGCACCACTTTGTGTTGCTGCCACTCGAATGGTTGATGGGATAATAAGCAGGTGTACACCTGTTCGGTCTGTTCATTCTACACAGGAAAGATGAGTAAGGAGCTGCTTACGGTGTTGGTGTTTTCAGACGCAGGCACGCGTGTCTGAATCAGGGACTTGGTTGAGTTCCTTCTGACGGCAGTGTCACTGTAGTCAGGAGGAGGGAGCAACACATCATCGTCGGGGTCCTGCTGCATGAGGTTGGCCACACTCTTACTGCGCGCTGGAGGATTCCCAATGACACTTCAACAGAAGGAGACGTGTTAGAACATGCAAATGCTATCCAAAGCTTCAATGTTCCTTAACTCTCTTCTGTTCTTATGTCTTTTATAGCTGATAGATGGTGGACCATTTACAGAAAGACATACTCATCGTACTTTACAGAGAAACCCTTCTAGTTCCTTTACATTGTGACTCTCTGTGCACACATACAACCTGACTACTTAAGCTTTTCCATCCAATCGTTCAGGTTAAGGTCTAGCACACTGAGTAAGCCAGGTTTTTAGACTCTCGAGTACTTCAAGAGAATCAAATTGAGGATCACAGCAGACACAACATATTGTTTTTAATCTGAGGTCCTCTGATCTTTAACCTAGGTTACTTGGTAATGTACTTCCTCCTCATGTGTTCTTTACGTGACTTTTCAGGAAGTCGTGGCAATGCATTATTTTTGAACAATGAGTGGCTAAAGGTCTTTAAATGTAATGCTCCTAAAATAAAAGCTAAAGCTAGCTTGCGTTTCATTGTCTTTGAAGGAGAGCCGATCAGTATCAGCAGCAATTAAGAGGATTACAGAGAAGTGTGTATGAGGGGGAGTCTGATTACCTGTTATTTACCACAGGCTCTACATACGGACGACAGTAGGAGGATGGAAACCAGCCCCGTCTGTGAAAAGCAAGCAGAAATGAATATAAAATGAATGATGGACAAAGAAATAATAATAAAATGTCAATCATTATGCAACAAAGGAGAAGGCAATAAACTTTTATATCTCTAGTTCTGCACAATACATCAGAAAAAATTAATTATAACATGCAAGCATATAAAAAAAAACAAAAAACAAACAACACCACAAAATTTTTTAAATGATTGCTCATCCACAAATAAAATGCCTGGTGAATACTAAGAAGACAGATTCTGACAACCCTGTTGGCGAAAGATGCATTTCTTCCACTGTTACTTCTTGTAACAGTGCAAGGACAACTACGTATCAATGCTCAATATGTTTCCACACGGATCAATGGTTCACCAGTGTTTTCTCACCATACCCAAAAAACAATACATGAAGGCAATAGAAAGAAAGCCTGATCTTCTGAGGTCAGATTTGCGAAGCCATCCTGCTAAAATAAAAGTTAAGTCACAGCCACATTACGGACACATTAAGCTGCTTACAAGCTGATTTTTGCCTATATTATCAGTCTAAGTGCTTACAAAAAATATCCACAAAAAGTGTCCTCAAAAATATATCCTCATGCTAGTTCACCCTTTGAGGCTTTATCCTGATCTTTCATATCATGCTCACAGCTTTCGAACTTTTAATGCAGATTTGTAGGCAGCGCTACGTGCAAATTAGCTTGTCTACATGTGTTTGGTGATTTACATGCATCGTCGTACACACACAAGTTTGATGAAAATCAGCAGCCCTGAAATGTTTGTAACTTAGGAAAAAATCTTTTTGTTCGCTTTGGTTTTAGCAAATATTTAAACACGGCTTTATTAACACAAGATAACTGTGAAACCAACCGGCATAAACTATAAGCGAAACACTCTCCACAATCATCTACACTGATGGTGTGTTTAATTGTTTAAACCAAGCAATAAGAAAGACCTAGTATCCATCAGACAAAGTACAATGTAAAGTACAAGGCTTCTGGTCAGGACTCTCCTGTGTATCTACAGGTAAAGTGTAAGAGTATCAAGATTTTTCACTGTAGTGGTGGGCGATATAACCAAAATCTTCTATCACGGTAGAAGCAATTTTCTACCTCGATAACGATATATATCACAA
>JAQMYK010000002.1:4500605-4512321 GCA_030014345.1 Clarias buthupogon
TCGTGGGAACGGATTATTAAACTGAGGGCACGAATTACAAAACTGTTGCCACAGATTGTTTTTTTGTTTTTTTTTCTTCTCTAGGTGACTTCCAGGGCTCCGTACAGTGGAAACCCAAGCAAACTTAGTGATTACATTTTTGTGTACATATTTGTTTTGTGGGTGTTTTGCATTTTGTGCAAGATTTAGGGAAGACTGGCTGGAACAGATTACCTGCATTTACATTATTTCATATGTGAAAATGCATTTCGCAATAAAAAATGTAAGAAATTCTTAAGAAGAAAATCTTAACCTTAAATTCGTATATCCTTATAAGGAGACTCGGGTACTAAGCTGACTGAACTCACAGAACAATTAGAATAAGCCCCGCCCCCACGCTGTAAATTAGCCAATCAGACCGACGAGCGTTCCGGACCGGACTGTAATTTTCCAAACGCTGTTTTTTTTTTCCCAGTAACTTTACAATTTTGCCAGAACGACCCCGGCACATTATGTAAATATTTCACGTTACATTTACAGTAAAGTACAAAGATATCTCCATTTCCACATTTAAACCAGACCCCTGGGCCAGATACCGTTAGATGTGTGAACGCGGTGTTTCCGGTTTAGAGCGCAGCACTGATACATCACAAAGGAACAGCTTTCAGTGCAGGTTGCGTAGCGGTATTTTAACGGTTCAAATGCAAACGCAAATACAACGTAAACCGAATACAACCCGACAGTGAAGACTGACTGATAATGCGTTAAAGAAAAAAAATAAAACAATTTAATCCATTCATCTGTTTGCTAGTTACACCGGTTAGCTAGGCTAACTATACACAAACAGCACCCTTTATCTGACTTAACACACGCGTCCAGTGAACAAAATAATTTAAAACATAGCATTAGATGCATATTATTTGCCTAAAATAATCAAAGCTACCTTGACGATCTGATTTGCAATCCACCGGTGTGAAAATGGTGAGAATTCCTAGCGGAATACCACCAATACGCGTGCGTGGACCAGGAGTGCGCATGCGTGATCCAAAAAAAAAAGGGGGGGGGAGAGTCGACTCAATCAACTGAATCGATTCAAAGTATCGGTTCTACACAATACATGTTTCGGTAACTGGCGTATGAACGAGCTGAATTACTATGAACGCTTCGAACAATATTAACTCAATCCTAACCTTGTTGTTGAGAATCAAATCAGAGTATATATCCAACATAGTTATGTTGTGAATAACGGATAGTATGAATTAGGATTGTGAATCAGTATCCACGGAGTCTATTCTATAAGAGTGGGTAAACAAGCAGTGCGCATGCGCGTTAAAAATAGAATCGACACAAACGAGCGACATGATTCGAAGTGTTTATTCGAAACGTTACATTTTTCGATTCTGCACCCGACAACTGAATCAGCTGAATCAGAATCAACCGACTGAATCAGCTCCAAATGTTCAGGGTCGGATTTCGAATCCACCATATAATAGTAAGGAATTTAGAGAGTGACGTCACTCCACACTGCACCAGTTTATAAAAACTCTTGTATAATTTTAATTTCGGGTAACAAACACATTACGAAATAAATCAAAAACAAATAAATTAAAAATATATATGCCTCAACGCGGGTAAGTGCAAGGAATTCTGGGAAAGGGAAATTTCTCCAAACAGCACGCGCGTATTTGTTGGCGCGCGTTCACGTGAACTAGTGAAACCGAACGCGTATAAACGCAGCAGTAATGGCGGACTCGCTCCGGAGCACGTGCTCGCGTCCTATTTAGAGCACGTGGTGAATTCTGTTTTTACTTTTGCCCAAGTGGATCCCCCCCGTCACATGATCCCGGTCACGTATTCAGGGTTGCCAGATTGCAATCAAGCATGCAACTTTTTGTTTATTTTTTTTTTAATCTCCCAATGCAATGATGTGTGAAATACACTTTTTCTGCATTATCCATTATAAAACTTATAAAATGGAAGATATTGTAAGAAGATGCATCCATCATCCATCTAAGAACCGCTATAGTCCAACTGTTACAGCGGGTCCTACAACTGAACATTGTATTTATTCCCATTTTCCAGTCATCCTGTCAGCATTTACACCCTCATTCACAAACTACGGGCAATTGTGAATGCCAGTTAGCCTGACCTGCATGACTGTGGGAGGTAACTGGAGCATGCAGTGGTAACCCTCACACAAACTCAGAGGCGGGAATCGAGCCCGGATCTCTGTTTCCAAACAAATTGCTCATAAAGTAGAAATACATATCATACACAACACATTGTTAATCTATTACACAGAATTTCTGTGTGTGTGTTTGCGCGAGGTGTTCGCCATCACAGGCGTTCCTCCTTCCTATAACAGTTATGCATATGATATAACAGTAGGCAGCAGCATCGATGACTTCTAAGTCATACTGCGACCATGTCACAAGCGTTCCTCACCCACTGTAACAGTAGGCACCTATGACTACGGCAAAACAGGTAAGTCATGTCAAGCTCAGGGCTACTGACACCCCGGATCAGACTGCAGAGCGTCTACAGCGACAGCGCATACGACAGGCAGAAATAAGTTGTGCCGAAACATTGGTGCAGCGTGAGGAGCGGCAGCGAGTTGACCGCACACTTCATTCGCAGTTAACGGTAGCACGTAGGTGTCAGGATCTGCACGCAGATGGAGCTACGGGTAAACCTCTAGTGTTCGATAAATCTGATCCATGGCAAACCAACCTGTATATATGTTCTAAAGTCCGGGGTCAGGGGTAGCTCAATGGTTAAAGCCTTGGACTACAGTCCTAGTTTCAAATCCCACGACCACCAAGTCTGCTCAGATGTATAGTAAGATAAAAGTTTCTGTGGATAAGGGGTCGGCTGCCAAATGCTTTGATGTAAATAAAGTAATAGGAGGAAAAGTTCTGTGAATTAGCGATAAAATGTTAGAGGTCTATAATATAATGAACATGATGGTGGACATGATGGGGTAATGATGCCCCCGGAAGCTGATCAGTGTACAGATGTGAAACTGAAATCGATTACTAAAAGTAATAAAGGACTGCTGCATCACTTTCTTTAGGTAGAGATGTAGGCATCACTGCGTAATTAACCAGAGTTTAAACTAAACTACATTTAATTCTCAATATTAACATGCAAGTAGTTTAGGATGGATTTTTTTTTTTTTGTGATCAAGAAACCTCCCAATCTGGCAACCCTGATCAGCACGTCCTGTCTGTTGGTGTTAAATATCCACACACACACACACACACCCTGCACCCACTACTGTAGTTCCTGCTGTGGAAAAGTACAACTGCTCCTGCAACTGGTCTGCTTCTGCAACAATGTGCTTTTAGAAATCAGGTTAGTTTAGTTTAGCAAAGGGAACCAAAAGAAAAGAAAAAAAAAGGGAAGAACAGAAAAGTCAGAATAAACAAACAGAAAGAATAATAATCAGCAGTGGGACAGCTTTATTGTCTGCTTCTTCTACAGAACTCCTCCAGCTTGTAGGTCCACCATGTCAGCTAACACGCAGAAGACCAGGAGCTGTCCCATCCCGACCCGTGTGATCCAGCTGAAGGACTGGTCCCAGCTCCCAGACCTCTACAGCCAGACGCCTGGAGGAACCCTGTTCTCCACCACACCAGGAGGTGAGCACATGCTTCTTCCCAAAAAAGGGGTACGGTGTGACCGAGCAAGGATCTAAGTGTGCATGCTGATCATAAAGAAACCACACATATCCAGATTACACACAAGAACTTGGAATCAGTCTTGCAAGTGGGTGAAAGCCCTTGATTTTTACACCAAATGTAAATGGAGGATTCTTATTTCTAAAATCAAATCAATATATGGGGGGAAAAAAATTGATGAATTTTGCTTTTCGGTGCTTGTTAGGGCGTCTGAAGTCAACATCTGTAAACCAGCATGCAGTGTTTTTCTGTCTCACTGCAACTCTGCATACAACTGTTGCACGCTTTCTGTACCAAAGTTTCCTCTTAACTGGATAAACATCCTAAGTTAATTACTCAACGGCTGCTTCTTTATCGCACAGAACAGATGTTTTTTTTTTTCTTTACATAACATTATATGATACGTTATCTATTCACAGCTTGTTTGTTCCAGAGATACTGCACTCCTGAGCTGTTCAAAAACAACACACACACACACACACAAAAAGAAAAGAAAAAAACACACTCGATAAGCCGTCGACCCTGACCCAGCTCGCAGACTGTTCCTGCTTTTATCACACAGTCTTTATTAAATAGGAATACCAGCCATGCTTCACCAAGTAGGAGGGATTTTTCTTGGAAAGCCACCCTTCCCTACTTCCACAGCTGTTGCATTTCAGGAATAACCCAGAACTTTTTGTTCCAGCCAAAGTAACGTTGAGGTCGTGTGTAGTAAAGTTGACTTGGAGAGGGGTTTTTAAAAAAAAAATTTTTTTAGATTAGATCTTTTGTCAAAATGCTGTGAGTAAAATCGAAATCGAAAATATAAACATTAGTGGAAGAATGAGACGGTTAGCGGTGCATTAGATCACAAGGCAGTACTATTAATAAGAAGAAGAAGAAGAAGAAGGATGTGGCACACAGAAAGAAAGCTCAGTTTGTAGTTGTGTAATTCCTCAAGCATACTTCCTTGAAGTATTAATCATTTCTAGTTTCCCGTCCGTTACTTCATACTTTGGACACACTGGGAGACGTTTCTTAAGGCTGTAAGGCTTTTAGAAAAGGAATAAATAAATAAATAAATAAAGGTGTGATGCATTACAGATGTGGCTGAAAAAGCCCAAAATGCAGCCTGAATTTTTTTCATTCTTGTGTAATCACCATAAATGCTCGCAACTTGGGAAAAACAAAAAAAAACAAAGAAATCAGCCAGGATTCAGTTCACACACACTCAAGGGTCTGTTTTATAGATTTTTTGTTTATCTTTACTTGGTGGCGGCGGCGGTGCTCTTACACTTAGTTACACAGATTTGTTAAAAATTTTTTAAACATCTGTTTTACAGTTAATAATCAGATACGGATGCTAAACACAAATCATTGTGATCACATATACCTACTGCACAGTCAAATTCTTTAATCTTGGCATATCAGAGTTATTATACAGTACAGCGCCCCTGGAGCAGACGGCGTGAAGGGCCTTGTTTAAGGGCCCAACAGCGGCAACCTGGCGAGCGACGGCTCGAACCGTCGACCTTCAGATCAGTAACTCAAACACAGGTTAGCTGTATATGTGTTAACCGACTCAGATGAGTAGATCCAGCATGTTTTCAGTGCTTTTGTCCCCTTTGCTCATGTTGTCTCAGGAAGTTTTCCCTTGCATAAAATCGAAATTTCTGTAAATCTGCATTGTACTCATGAACAGCCCGAGTACAGTTTGTGTTGAGGTAAAGCAGAACCTTGGTGTTTTGCTCGCAGCGTCTCTACTTCCTCCTCCCTTCTCCTTCAGTACTTTCTCTTTTTTTTTTTTCCCATCAAGAACACAGTGCACGAAATAGACAAGGTTGCATAACATGTTTTTCTGCTTCTTGATCGAGAGTGTGGATATAGTGCAGCTCGTCTCTGAGCGAGCACCACCCCTCGTACCGGTCAAACTTCAAGCAACCGCAGATCTGCTCGCCGCGCCGGGCCGCGCCTTACAGCCGTGTGTGTTAAAGGCTTTAAACTTCACCATAAAGATGAAATCAGGGAGTATACTCAGGCTCCCCGTGTGTGTGTGTGTGTGTGTGCCTTGTTTGTACACATTCAGACCTTATGTAACCTCCATGTGGTCTGGCCTGCCACAAAATGGCTCCCTCCAACTTGTTGAGCATGTGCTCAGATTTCCTAGAACTTCAACACGGATGCCAAAGCCTCGTCGTCTCGTCTCTCATTCAGATCCGCGCGAGTGCTGCTCCCCTGACACGCGGGACAAAAAGCACACTGTGAGCTACTCGAATGCCTTTGTTCAAACAGAGAGCTGTGTGATTTCTTTTTTTTTTTTGTTTGTTTCCCTCAGAGCTGCACTGTTAAGACTTAAATAAACGATATAATATGACGGTCAATAACAATTCATGATGTTCAACATAATAAAAAATAAAGATTTTTATAATAATGAAAATAATGATTTTTTATAATAAATAAACACAGGGTTACCGAATATATTTTTTTGGCTCATAAATAATATGCAGAGAGTCACCTTGTTTAGGATTATTCATGATTTTAAGTAAATTTTTATTAATTTCATTTAATATCCATAAAACAGACACACAATACAGCTGTTCTATAGAAGAAGAAGTAAAAAGTGCACGACTTTTATAATAATATGTGACATGTTCTCGATTGTACTCGGAAGCGTTGCTCAATTTTAATAAATGTTGTTGGTCAAAAATAAAATAAAGAATTAATGAAAAGAATGATATGAAACATTTTGTACTGCATTAATATTCACCCTCAGGTGGGAAAAACGGCTGATTAGATTAAAAATTATATTTTGATAATATCATCCAATCAGATTTTTTCGATATAAAATGAAAATGTAAGCTGAATAATTTGTAATTAGTAGAGTAAAAAACAAAAAAGTTAGATTAGATACTTCATGCAGCATATGTTACGAGGGACGTTCGAGTCAAACCGGGATTTGTCATGGCATTACATTAAAGGAGTTCCTGGGAGGCCAGTGGAGTTTTAGGTGTGAATCAGACAGACAGTTGGATCGTGGCTCCGGCGTACTGAGAGAACTTTCTACCTTGATGCTGCCCAAGCAGTAGTGAAACACTGGGATAAGTGTAACAATCAAAAGTCCCGCTTTGACTCGAACAGCCCACGTAATTATCAGTAAAAAAAAATCAGCCAATCCAAACACAAATTCTTTTAAATCATTGAACTTGTGAACAGTTGTTTTCTGTATATACGTGTAACCCAGGTGTCAATCATTCGCACCCACAGGCACTCGGATCATCTACGACAGAAAGTTTCTGCTTGAGTGTAGGAACTCGCCAATCGCCCGGACCCCGCCCTGCTGCCTGCCCCAGATCCCCGGGGTGACGATTCCTTCCAATCATCCTCTGGGCAAACTGGAGGAGCTGAAAGAGGAGCAGGAGGAGGACAAGGACGCGGCAGGTAAAGCAAATCTGAATAAACCGCCAGACGAGTAGCATAAATAAAAACATGGCTCAAAGTTTAAAGGGTTCGAAAGGTTCGTTAGATAGAAACGTGCCGCTTATCATATACCACTGCAGAGGAAGGAAGAAAACATAGAGGACAAATAATCAAGGACATTATGCTTCACCAATGCCGTTACTCCAGATAAAACATCAAGTGTAGAAGACCCGTCACATGGTGGAAAACAAGAGTCCGTATCTGCTCCTGCTAACACCCCGTTTCTGTTCCCCCCCCCCCCCCGTTTTTAGCTGACGACAACCAGTTCGAGATGGACATTTGATCGTGTGACGTGCCTCCTGTGGAGAACGCATGTCTGCTGGGACGCTGCTACATTTCCCCATCGACCAGCTCTCACTGGATTCACTCAGTTCCGTTTGAAGGTTGTTTGTTTTTTTTAAGATGTGTATAGACACGAGCACTCAAAAAGTGTTTTTCATTTGTTTACAGCTTTATTTCAGGTATTTTTCATCGGCAGAATACAAAGAAAAGAGACTGTGCATGGGATGTCTGGGCATCCTGTTAATGATGCTTATTGTACATACGGTACTTTGTATTATTTTTTAAAGGGAAATCATTAGTTTTAATTAAATGGGGGGGGTTGATAAGGTAAACGCATACACACTTCAAAGCGGTCCCGTTATATATCAGTGAGTCAGGACAAACGCCATATAACAAAGTGTGTAATAATGAAATCAACATAATTCATAAATCATATTTCATCATAAAATCAATTTTACCCAAATATATTTTCTTCCCGATGAGTTTTTCCTCCAGAATGTTGTTTGCTGAGTTTTTATTACTTTTATTAAACTGTGACACAAACATATTATTCGAGTCAAGTGTTTTTCTTTTTTATTTCTTTTATTTATTTATTTTTTTTACTGATAAACATTTGCAATGTTTACACGAGTACACATGACCCAGGATCTCGGCGGAAGACAGGACGTGACTTATGATTGAGAGCATAAGTTTGGGCACCCTCAGGAGAGTGCTGGTTTTTCAAAGAGCTTCCTCACAGGTAATAACATAATAATAATAATAATCATAATAATAATAATAATATGCAGTCCTGTAAAACAATATGTCATTGCTAAGACTGCAGAAGTCATATATACACACAAACACAGAGAGAGGCCTAAAAAAATTATACACACGTCGACATGAAAAATGTAACTCGGTCACACGATGACATCCACAGGGGTGGAACTACTGACATCTTTAGAGGAAACATAATACTATAATTAATTCATGTTTTAAAAAAGTCATAGAAAACAACTATTGAAGTATGTATACATTTTTTGGGCCCCCTGTGTATACCTTTATGGTCCGAGTTTTATTCCCGCCTCGTGTGTGTATGTGTGTGTGTGTGTGTGGAGTGCATGTTCTCCCCGTGCTTGGTGGGTTTCCTCCCACAGTCCAAAGACATGCAGGTTAGGCGTGACTGGCGTTCCCAAATTGCCCGTAGTGTGTAAATGAGCGTTGATTGGAGGTCTCACTGCCGTCGCAAAATGGGAGTGAATACAACAATAATAAACACTGGCCTCCATCGTCCCCAATTACAGACGGAGATATATAGAGTCATCCAAAACACTTGAGGAAAAAGCATGTATAAATATTTGAATACTAAATTAATTGCTAAATTATATATATTATTAAATTATATATACATCATCTTATTTTAATTTTCCTGAAGTGCACATACATTTTTTTGGCTTTTTTTGTATGTATAAACACCTTTATATATTTAGGTTAGTTAATTATGCCACTCATAACATCATCATTATACATTATTTTATTATTATATTACAACGTACTTGAGCTAATCATAGGCAGGATAGGCAGTCAGCTTCGATAGCACTAATATTTTTTATAATATTTATTGTCCGATTTGTCTCAAGCAGCTAAACGTCTTTCAGGTTTTGAAGTGTTACAGCTACTAAAAGTATTAAAGTAACATTAAAATGCTGGTTTACTTATTGTGTTTTTTTTTTTTTGCAGAAGCTGTGGTATATTTTCAACAGATTTGTCAATTTTAACTAATATCAGTGAATTAATCAACAACAAAAGATTCATTAAAGCAACAAAAGATCAAAATCACTTAATCTATTTAATTGAACAGTTGTAAACAATACTCTTTTTTTCCTGTTGTGTTTTTATGTAAATATACTCTGCATGGCTGTGTTTAATAGTGAACTCAAGGGACAGGGACTAAACATGTGTAGCCTTAAGAAAACCACTTATTATAGAGACTAATCGGGGAAAATGCTTGTTTGCTAGAGATCATAAAGAACAGAATGGGGAAAAAAAGGTCATGTGAGGGGCATGTCAGGGTAAAAAGAGAGGGGGATGAAGTGATGCCACCCATCATGCATTGTGCCCAAGAGTGAGGAGTGTCATGATCTGCTTGTTGGTCAGGTCGAGGCTCAGCAAAAAAAATTAAGTCAGCTGACGACCTGAATGTACTGATTACCTGATGACACGATGGCATATTCCAAGATAATGCCAGGATTCATTGAGCTCAAAGTGTAAGAGTGGTTAAGGGAGATCATTGTCACACGTTGATCGGCCACCAGAGTCCAGACCTTAACCATGTTGAGAATCTTTGGGATGTGCTGGAGAAGGTTTTACACAGCACTCTGACTCTCCCATCACAGGGTTCAAGTAGTACTGTTTACTGCACTCTGTAGTAGATGTTTCAGTAAAAAATGTTCACCCTCATGGTTTGTAAAGGCTCTACAGCATATCTAGACAGTTTTAAACAAATTCATACTTAGTAGAAAATAGTAGTAGAGCAAAAAATTACATTATCAGTAAAATCCACTCAGACACATTTCTGCAAGAAACATCACTCAATTAATAAAAATAAAATTTCTTCATTCTATTTAGGTATATGTATGTGTTTAAATAATATAAAATTCTATATTGGGAAAAGGCCAGTGGTTTCAGAAATTTGGCCAATCTTATATATTAAGACCCCCCCATACACTCTATATATACACATAATGCCTTGCAAAAGTATTACTCCATGAATTTTTCCACCGTAAAATTTTAGATAATTTTTTTTAAACCCAAGATGGCTTTTCCACACTAGGACAGTGGAATCAACTTGAGCATTTGGTTTACTGTCGCTGGTTTTCTGACTGCTTCTGCTGAGGGGAGACCATAGCATAGCAGACCATCCGATCCACCCATAACTTGGCACATGTTTTATGTCAGATGCCCTTCCTGCCACATCCCTCCCATTTCACCCAGGCTCTTCACTGAGCCACCGATGCCCTCATTTGGTTAATCTCAAATTAAAATCTCTCTCACAGATTAACCCGATCTATACTGTACTGCATTTCTTTCATATAATATATGCTAACTGCACCAATTTTCTCTCACCCTTCGGGGACTCATGTGACCAACACCAAACTAGAAACTAATCACTACTTTCTGACCAACCAGACTAAGAATTCATCCCAATCCTCAACATTCTGTACATGATCCATAACGTTGGAGCTTAAACATGGCATTATGTTCAGTTACAATTATTAAGCAGTATTAGACAGGTCACAAATATCATAAAAACCAAGTTTATTTTCACCAAATTGTCCAAGACACTGCAGGAATGAGTTTCCAGTGATTCTTACAGATAAAAGGTGTATGTGCTGAGGTATACTTTTACCACTACAAAAGCCACTTAAATTTTTTTTAATTAACCAACAAGACAGAGGGATCTTCTAAAAACTAATCGTGGGCGAGGAAAAAAAACCCAAATTATAATGGCCGTAAACTTTCAAAAGATGGGGAGAAAGAAAAAAACCTTACAATCCCTTTTCAGATCACTGCAGCCTGTGAGCCATGCATCTTTGCAACAGAGCACATTAGGAAAACTGAAAACAATAACTATGCAGGAAAAGGAACACTGACAAAATTAAACAAAAAAAAATCAAATTTATTATGAAAAGGATTTTCTTTATCAGAGCTCCAGGGCCAAAGGTGTGGTAAATGCAGCCGAGACGTAAAATACAACCATACAATACATTAGATTCAAAAAGGTACCAAAAAGTACAGTAAAAATAACACTTCCATCACTGGAAATGTAAAATGGACAAAAAAAAAAAAAAAAAGAAAAAAAAGAAAACAGGTATAAAATGAAAACGTGAAAAGTGACATTTGCTTTCCCCGGTTCCTCAGTTGTGGTCTGTACAAAAAACAAAAACAAACCAAAAAAAAAAAAAAAAAAAAAAAAAATAGCATAAGTCCATATTCTGCCTAAATCCAGTAAAAGTAAAAGACTGAAGCCCAGGGGTCGGCTGGGATCAGGTCACAGGTTCCTCTCCGGCACCACCTTTAAAGAAAAGAGAGAAAGATTGAGAAGAAAATTTCATGCAAAAAGGTTGACCGAGTTTATAGTTCAGGGATCATGTGACTAAGGCTGAATCCCAATTCTACTCCTTACCCCTACCCCTTCGTTTGGTGCGTTCACGTGAAGGGGTAGGGGTGTCTCATTTCTCTTTTGGTTGGAGGGGTAGGGGTAAGGGCCAGATAGCCCTCCAAACGAAGATTTTTCGGGACCTCACTTCAAACGAAGGGCTAAGCGAAATTTTCAACAT
>JAQMYK010000002.1:4536860-4541860 GCA_030014345.1 Clarias buthupogon
TTTTATGTTTTTATTGGTTGATTTTCATTATTGCTGCTTATTAATTGAATTAATCAAATGGTTTTATATAATACCAAAAATTTAACAGGAGCCTTTGTCTTTTTGTTTTTGTTTTGCAGATGAGGCAGCGAGAAACTGCCATTCACTCACTGGCTGATGGAGAAAACAGCTGGAAGGAGAAAACCGGGAGGAGAAAGCGTCACCGGAGAGAGTCTCACAGCAGCGAACGGGAAAACAAGTACCGTAAACTTCACCATCATCGCAAAAGCAGTGACGGGTAAAAACCTCACGTTATGTCCTTCACATAATCCAGGTCACTTACCTCAAAAGTATTACTGTTCAAACAGTGTGCAGTGAAGACGGTATATACAGACAAAAAAAAAATCTGGGTGGAACATACAGTAGTGCAACAAAAATAAATTATAAATAGTGCAAAAATGCAGTGTTGATGCAGCAGTGCAATACCTCCATGCATCTTTGCACTATTCACAATTATTTTGTTGTTGCAATACTATATATTCCACCCATATCTTTTTCTGTATATACTGTCTTCACATGAAAAGTTTTACCAGACTTGTCTGAAGCATAAAGTATGCTCTTACTTTATCCACGCAACTACGATAGGGATGGTTTCAGCTAATGAACCGCACCATCCTGCACAGACAGGATTTAAATATTATATATTCTAATATTAAATATTCAGTATTCCTGTCTTTTCCTGGAAGAAAACAGACTCTTAAGTTTTGATGAGACACACAGACCACACTCGATACAGTCTAAACATGCCGGAAGGGTTTAGTCAACCTCGTTCTGATTTTCGGCATCGATGCGTGACAGATATCAATGGCCTCCCTGAGAGAGTCTCGCTTTTCAGTTCTGCAGCTTCCCAGATATATCTGAACCATATGAACCGTCTTGCTAAGCGATGCTGTGGTCTTGTGATCATTGCAAGGGGTTGACGTAGACCCATCACAGATGCAGTTCAAATTGTTTTTGATTTTGAGAAGGTCAGCTGCGTGACTTTCTGTGTTTGTGTTAATAGTCAACAGAAAGGCTATTTAGTAAACACACCAGAAGTAGTGTTCATTGGCGTTGATTTTTAAACAGTATCGACTCTGAGAAATGTGAGCATATTATTCAGATAAATAGGGAAAAATAAAGTTGTAAATATATCGGTCTGGGCTGTGATGATGATCTCTGCTCTTTCTGACAGGCATTACCTGGAAAGCCGGAGTCTGAACGAAAAGCAGGAGACGAAGGTCCGGACCGTGGATTCGGGGTATGATAAGGAGAGCCACGTGAGCGTCTCAAGGGAGAAGGAGAGACATCGTGAGCGGCACAGGGACCGCGACTGGCACCACTACAGCAAATCTTCTGGGTACAGTGGCCAGAGCAGCAGGCACGGGCGGCGACGCAGCCGGAGCCGCTCTCGTCATCGTCGCTCTCGCTCGGTATGAGCACCATCTCCTTTCCTTTTCCTCATGCCATCTTTTTTCTTTCTGTCTGTATAGATGGAGTACTGCAGTCACCCACTTTTCATTATTGTCTAGTTGAATGTCTTAATTGCTATTCCAGTAAACAGGAAAAGAAAAAAAAAAGTCAGGCAATACAGGGCGGGGTGGGGGAAACCAGAGATTAATTTAAGCTAATTATAAACTGTTAATGATGTCTACTTTAAATATTTTTTTAAAGTATCCTGTCTGAAAATGTGTTGCCATTGTTTTTCTTCTGTAACACACACTATGTGGTGGGCCCCCTGTGCGTATCTCTGTCGCGGGCTGAATTTGCGTTGGCTGCACCCTGTGGCCGGTCCTGACTGCTGCGCTATCTGAATGGGCCGAATCGCTCCCCCCCGTTCCTCCCTCGCTGAATGAATGAATGCCGCGTTCTGATTCTCATGGGTTTTTGATGATGATGATGGTGGTGATGCTGATGGTGGTCCGAAAACCTCCAGAGGAGCCATCGCAGGAAAAGATCCAGAAGTGTTGAGGATGATGAGGAGGGGCACCTGATCTATCACAGTGGAGACATACTCAGGGCGAGATGTATAGAATATATACTTTTTTTTGTATACTTTTACCTGTATCTGTTTTGTCTCACAAATGAAATATAATGTCACTTGTAGTGCTTTAGGATAAATGTTTTTTTCTTTTTCTTTTCGGGGCATGATTATATCAGCACTACAGAAGGGAAGCAGTCATGTAGATGTATACTATATTTTCTTCTGCTTTATCAGCAGTATTAGCCTAGCTCTGCCTTGTATTGTATTCATGTATTCAATTTTTCTTGAGTGATTTATTATTATTAATACTATTTACAGCTTATTTCTTAGATGGATCAGTTATGTCAGAGTGACGTTACACTGGAGGTTCAGTGCGTCTAACTGTCTTGTCTTTACACCCTAGATGAGATCGTGTGCACGCTAGGAGAGGGTGCTTTTGGGAAAGTAGTCGAATGCATTGATCAGAAAAAGTAAGAAATATTTCCTACACTCATTCTATAATAACGTTAATTATCATGTTTACAGTGATTTTTTGCAATTACACTGTCTGACCTAGTTTTCTGTCTGTTTGCAGTCGAGCTCGTGTCGCAGTGAAGATCATCAAAAACATTGAACGTTATCGAGATGCAGCCATGTCTGAGGTCGAAGTGCTGGAACATATGAACACACTCGACAGCGACAGAAAATAGTGAGTAACACACTGCCAGGCTTGAAGGATGATTTTGATGCTGTTTTGACATCGAGGTTCCTGTATAAATTGAATTTGGAAGTAAATGTGCAGAAAGACTTAATTAGATTTTAAAATTTGATTTTCTTAATTTGTTTGTCAATAAGGGACAGTGTTTTAAATCATCACAGGTTGTGATAATGCCCTTAGCTGGTACATAGACCCTTAAAAAATGTTTCCTCTTCCATCCAAGTGCAGTGATTACATACACACACATTAGCAGGAACCACATGGCAACAGGAAAATCAGGAAAATCATGTTTATACTTTAGAAAGTTCACACTAAAAGTTCCTGCATCATTCATAATTAATCCTCTTTTTTTATATATATAAATCTGACTTGTTTATATTATTTGTCTTTATAGTTTTAAAGTCCAGTTTATTTTTACAGCACGTTTAACACAACGCAATTGACCAAAGTGCTGTAGAATTTTAGAATAGCTGCAGACATACAGACAATAAAATAAAAATAAAACGCACAGCAATAAGTCCACCCTCATTGCATAAAATAAGCAAATAAAACAATGAATAAAAAGAGGCAAAAGTCCTAACGCTGTGTTAAATGCCAAAATGTATAAAAAGATCTTGAAGTGAGATTTAAAAATAGTAAGACTAGAGGCCTCTGCCTGATATAAAGGGGCGGCTCATTCCAGAGTTTACGGGTTGCTACTGAGAAGCCATGACCTGAGTCTTCAGTCTAGATTTGGCAACTTGAAGCTGATCCCTAGATGAGAAATATTTGGTTTTAAAAACAGTGGAAAGTAAAACATGTTAGTAAATAGACCTGCGTAAAGTTGAACTTGTAACTAGAAACAGCGCAGCTCGACAGCGCACTCGTTTCTAACCAGGTGTGGTGACGACAGAGACCCTAATAGAGGCAGACGGATATTACAAACATGCAGTTTTCTGACTGTTGTTTCCTCCTTTTCTCTTACAGCTGTTGTGTGCGAATGCTTGACTGGTTCGACCACCATGGCCATGTGTGCATAGTGTTTGAACTGCTAGGATTGAGCACGTTTGACTTCCTTAAAGAAAACAACTTCCAGCCCTTTCCAATCGACCAGATCAGGCACATGGCCTACCAGACCATCAAAGCAGTCAAGTGTGAGTAGTCTAACAACATCTGACGAGTGATAAGTGTTTAGTGTTTTATGTAAGTCTCTCATTTGGATGTTTTTTTTTCCCCCCTCACTTCAGTCATGCACAAAAACAAGCTGACACACACAGACCTGAAGCCAGAGAACATCTTGTTTGTTAATTCAGCTTACCGCCTCGAATACAACTCTAAAATGGTGAGCAGTGAATTTAGCAGGAATTATTCCTCAGCACTCTCCCTGTGATGATTCAAGAAATTAAAGTTCCTCTCGATCTTGTTTTACAGAAGAGAGATGAGAGAACGGTGAAGAACCCAGATGTGAAAGTGGTCGATTTTGGGAACGCCACGTACGAGCATGAGCATCACACCACAGTGGTATCGACGCGCCATTACCGCGCACCCGAAGTCATTCTGGGTAAATCTGAATACAGCTTTCTGTGCACATGCACATTTGTGGTCACGCATCAGAGCTAATTGGTGTTTTTATTTTTATGGTTTTGTACAGAGCTGGGTTGGGACCATGCTTGTGATGTGTGGAGTGTGGGATGCATTCTTATTGAATATTATCTTGGATCAACACTCTTCCAGGTGAGCACTGCTAATAATAAAACCAAATGCAGTACAGATTCATAAGAACGTCAGGTGACTCCCCAGATCCTTATACTATGTTTTTTTAAATATATCTATGTATGACTTGTGCTCATTTCAGACCCATGACAGTAAAGAACATCTAGCCATGATGGAAAGAGTCTTAGGCCCCATACCAACGCAGATGCTCCAGAAAACAAGGCAAGTTTTTCCCCTGTAACAGCAGCACTCATTGCTTGCATACGTGCATGAAGTATGCCATTTTTTAAAACGTTTTTGTTGTGTTCCTACAGGAAACGGAGATATGTCCACCGCGACAAGCTAGACTGGGACGTCCACTCGTCGTCAGGACGATACGTTCGGAAGCATTGCAAACCTCTCAAAGTGAGTGTCTCGAGTGTTTACATGTGCTTCACTTTTCATACAACCAGACGGCACTCTTACCTGGGCTATTTTCTTTTTTTTTTTAATTCTATTCTTTCTCTTTTGTGGTTTTAGAACATATAATGCATTACAGTATTTATACACTAATCTATTAAACTTAAGTGTTGTCTTTATTTATATGTCTTTTTTCCATTTTATGAAGTG
>JAQMYK010000002.1:4546860-4554255 GCA_030014345.1 Clarias buthupogon
CATCTCTTAGCATGGAATTCACATAATCAGCAATGTTCTGTTCTTTGATTTCTGTGTGGAACAACGGCTTGCGTAAGTAAAAAAAAATCATCAAATTGTGAAGGTGTTTGAAGGATTAATGCTTCTGTGACTCATCCCTTCGAGGCGAGGCGTTAGTTGTGCAATATTATAAGCATTTTAAAAAAATAATAAATAATTGATTTAGTGACGCACTTTGAGAAACCCTGACTGATATCTTTCCAGGACTTTGTCCTAGCTCCTGAAACATCATGATGTTGTTTATGTCTGTTGGTATGGTCTCTCACAAACTCTGTGCATTTATATTGAGATGGTTGTGTTGAGAAATGGTGGACTCGGTTCAACTAATTATCTGACTTCTGTTCTGGCTGCAACAGAGCTCCTTTAGGGGTTTTACAGCAAGTAGGTGGTGGGAGGGTGCGAATACTTATGCATTATGACTTTTACCTTTTTCAATTTCTAAATAATCATGCATACTCATTATGTCAATATTATGGTGTATAAACCCAGTTAAAGTCTTTCACTACAGAAAAGTAGAGAAAAGTTACAGGAGGGGCAAAAACTTATGCACAGAGTTGGATGTTAAAGAAGGACAGGGAACAGCAACTTCTGTTTATAGGTGATAAATGAGTGTGTGTGTGTGTGTGTGTGTGTGTGTGTGTGTGTGTGTGTGTAGTGCCTACGTGAGTGTATATTTGTGTGTAGTGGTGTGAGTAGTGGAGAGAGAGAGAGAGAGAGAGAGAGAGAGAGTATTTTTGTCTCCACAACAGATGCAGTGTCACTGATCAGGCATTGATGTACTGGATTGAGGGGCTCATTTGGTTGCCAGTGATATCAAAGAAAAATCCCCCTTTTAACAAATAAAAATCATGACCAGATCAAAGCACCTTCTAATGAATTCCTTAATCGTTTAAATAATTTGCATTGTTTATTGCAAATAGGTGTCACAATTAATTTTCACCTGCTGAAGCTGAATGCACACATCTACAGTATATAAATAAAATAATGGTTTTCTCATACATTGAAGGACCCAGAAACAGTCTCAGAAAAAAAATTGTCCGTCTGTCTGCATGTCTATATGTCTGTCCAACCAGATTACATCACATCATCACGCGAGACTGTCTGGACAGAATTTACTGAATCTTCTGCAGTCCTTTGATCTCTGCCTGAAGTTTAATCTGCACCATGAGTGAAGTCACAATGTTGAGTAAAAGCGATGTTATGAACAGTTATGTGTCGGATTTAATAATCTACTTTAAAATAATCTATTAAAGATACTCGCTCAATGTAAACAAACACCTGCACCAATAGATATTAATTAGAAAAGATAAAGTGAATATTTTGACTGGGATTAGTTCATATTTTCACTTTGTCTGAAATAACAGCGCTGAAGTGGTATAAGTGAGTTTTAACACGCTGGAGTCATTTAAGTCAAAACTTCATCTTTATCTGATCTACTTTTTCCATTTCTCATCTGTGATTCTCTCGATTACCGAACAGGGAGTGTATTTGTCTGACAACGAAAGAAGAACAACTTAGTGTAAACAAGGCGTAAGATACTCAACCTTATAAAATTTAATTTTTTGTATTAAAAAGTTACAACTGAAAAAAAACAGACAGACAGACAGACAGACAGACAGACAGACAGACATGTTCAACCTGAAATAATAATATCACTGATTACATTAAAGCTGATCAGCTCATTTTTAGATTTAACCTTTTAATCTTTTCCCGTCAATGACACGTACTGTACTTCAGCTAGTTTCAAATGTTTTTTTTAATTCGCTACCTCAGTGTATTTTATTGTTATAAAGCTTAAGCTAGCCAGCTAACATCACCTAGATCGCTGTACACCTTCATGTACCGATGAACGACTCTTTTCCTGTCAGTTTAACTTTCTCAGGTGGAAACACTTTTCTTCTGTTTATTTTGCTCATATCGTGGTGTAATGGATCACGTTTATGTTCCCCAGAAGGAGAAATGGTCTACGTATACCATCAGCTTGGACTGACAGGAGACAGGGTGACGCTCGTGTTCCTGTTGCGTTGAAGTTAGCGTAGCTATCAGCACATGGTTGTAATCTAGCGGTTGAGGCAAACTGTTTTCTCTGTAGAGTTTACAGAGTCGTAAGAATCGCTATAAGCCCTAACACAACCCTTTTGTCCAGTGACGGCTTTTGTAAATCGTCATTTATTTGCATTTAGCTAAAGATAACAGGGATATTATATCCAAAGGGTGCAGCGATGCAGGTGGCATGTGACCTGCTAACAGTTTATTTTCCTTTCTCTGAAAAAACATGGCGGTCCTAATTAGCCGTTAGCTTGTGATAGAATTTGCCATCTTTCTGCTTTCGCTCTTTCTATAATGGATGTGTTGCTGGGGAAAAAAAATCAGGTTCACGACTTGTTTCGTGTATAAAGTTGGCATCCTAGTTGTGATTCACTGGAATTTGTTCAAAATATCACCACTACCAACATTGGCAAATTATTACACCTCGGATTTACAAAAATTTTGGCTACCCAACAAAAAAAACCAAAAAAAACAGAAATCAAGACATAGATGTTACTTGACATAAAATAGCAAGAGAATTGATCTTTTTTACTTTGTCCACAAAATTTACGAGTTTATACGAGGCTAATACAATGCCTGGCTGTGTATAATAAAATTACAGTTGTAGAATATCCCTTATTAAACCAATAACAACAACTAAAGACATTGATCATGATCAGGATCGTGCTGAACTGTCAACTTCACGGAGGAAATGAGTTTGGGAAAATGATTAAACATTTGGTGAAGTTGCATCATAAAAAAACGGACGGTAGAAATCAGATAATTGAAAGTAAGAGCATTTCCTGTGATCGCATTCCGCTATTCTGGAACGGAGTTCATTCTTTGATCCCGGGGACAGATGCTCAACGGTCCACACGGTCCCTTTTATTTTATTTGCTGAACGATCCTACTGGAAATGTTTTTGATGTGGGCACTAAACCTCTATTATTAATTCTTTTATTTCTGGAAAAAACTATGTTTTTGAGGCGCTCGATTCCCTTAGGTTGCCATGGTTACCATGTGGATATCTCAGGTGTCTGCATTTTTACCTTTTGGAGGAATTACTTATGAAATCAGACATAAATCAGACAAATTCTGGAGACTTTGGAAACCTGTGCATTCTTTTTTTACAGAAGAACAGGACAACAATTTATTTATTAGTTTATTTACTTATTAATTATTATAGTAAAAAAAAAAAAAAAAAAAAAAAAAAAAAAAATATATATATATATAGTATTATATGAACAGTATTTGTTAATTAGTGTAGCTTTGATTATTTTTTTTTATTATGCTTTTCAGTGCTTTAGGTTTGTTTGTTGATGTTTTGGTATTTCTAAGATATATTTGAAAATCAAAGCAAAAAAAAGTACTGTAAGAGCGTTTCCAAACACAGTGATGAGGATTGGGACTAAACAGCTGTGTGTCCATAAGAAAACCACTTGTTATTGCGATTAATCTGAAAAAAAGGCTTCAGTTTGCTAGGGAGCATAAAGATTGGATTTTGGAGCAATAAAAAAGGACACGTAGCCTGATGAGTCCAGATTGAGTGTATTTCAGAGTGATGTGTCCACTCTACAAGCCTCTGGAGACAGTGTTATGATCTGGAGTTGCTCCAGTCGCTCAGGTTGAGACTCAGCAACGTTATGTGGCGATAAAATGAAGTCAGCTGGCGACCTGAATGTACCGAATCACCAGGTTATCACATCTATGGAGTTTTTCTTCCCTGATGGCACGGCCATATTCCAGGACTCGGGTGGTTAAAGAGCGGCTCTGGGAGCACGAGGAATCATTTTCACACATGAACTGGCCAACACACTGTGCAGCGTAATCAAAGCCGAAGGAGGTCAATGAAATTTTGGACGTAAAGGTGTGGGAAAGTCTTGTCTGTAAATCAAGGTTTAACAGCTCCGAGTAATCGGAGAGTTTTTTGGGCGTGGCAGGCAGGAGCTTCTGATGAACATAGCACTGGATTTGCTTTCATCTCTCCAAACGGTTCGGGCTTAAAATATCCTGCCGGGGTTTGGCTCCATGTGTTCTGTGTGAAATATGTCACTAGGAAGTTGTGCAATAAGATATGATCGTCATGCCAAGGGCAAAGCAAAGAGACCCGGACTTGGAATCGGCCCGTTTTAACTTTCATGCATGATTTCGATCTCATCCGGTTCTACTATTAGTGCATTAGTAGCAGCGTAGACGTTTGATGAATCTGTGAATGGGTGTGGATACGGCACGGCTGCTGGATGCTCACGACTCTCACGCAGGAGCTTTTTAAAGATCTGAGTACATTAGTCCACTCTCACACACACACGTGCACACGCACACACACACTTCTATTCAGCACGTACCTCCTTGTCTCTCACCAGACATGTAATTAAATTTAGGACTGTAAAACCGCCACACAATTTCTCTGCGGCACTCACTCTCTACATTCCTCTCTTTCGAAAATAAACACGCGAGGATGTAATAATAATATTGTTAATAATCATTTTTAAATTATACAGTGCTGAAGGCCAGGGTGAAGCGCTCGAGTCATCCGGAGACGCGACACAAGGGGTTTATACAGAATATTCAGCAAGGGACAATTTTACTTTATCATCTTCATAATATTTTGTTTTTCCAGGTAAAATCTAATTGCTAAGACTTTCACTGGTTATTACTCTTTATGTTTAAGGCAAATTAGATAATATTGTTTTAACCCTTGTTCATGATGCACGTGGCTGTCTAATTATACATCAATATACAGTATCTGCTCATGCAGGTGACATCATGTCAGAGTGTCCCACTAATGATCAAGCCATTAAAGGATATAATATTAAATATGAATAAAAAAAAAAACTAATTCTTAAATAACATTTGTAGAACTTTAACAAAAGGGCCCAGTGGTAGGTTGCCATGCGGAGGGCCGGGGTTCAGTTCCCACCGGATGCTCAAACCCAGCCATTGCATGCAGTGTCGGTCCCAAGTCTGGATAAAACGGGAGGGTTGCGTCAGGATGGGCATCCGGTGTAAAAACCTGCGCCAAAGTTGTGTCCGGATCTGATCATCCGCTGTAGCGACCCCTCAACGGGTGCCGCTGAAAGACTAACAGTGTAGAACTTTAATGTTAAAAATATATTCAAATAATTTAATTATGTTAATTTAAGCTTTTCTAAGTGAAAAGTGCTTTCACTTTTTAATCTGAATCCAGATCAAATTTATTATTTTTGTGTTATTTTGATATATTTTGATATCCTTTTTTTTTTTATTTCACACGTAATATAATTTAAACAACCAAAAAGATTTAAAAAATTGGCTGAAGCGCACATTTTGGTCTTGTGGAACTCGTCCATTAAATAATCCAAAATGATTTAAATGCTCAACAGGTTATTTTTGGCTGCGTCCACATTACAGTCCACGCTGCTCAGATCCGATTTTCAGTTCAGATCGGATTTGCATGTTTAACGGTATAGGTTCATAACTAGAAGTGATTTATATCTGACTCTTCCCTTGATTCATATGAGTTAAACACCTCATATTTGTGCAACTGCTCTCTCTTTTCAAACAATGGATGCAATTTTAGCAGGAAATGCGCTTGGGGTTTTGCTCTGCGGGATGGCGAGCGGTTAGTCGTCTGTATTTGTTGAGGTCCAGAAAAAGAAGGAAAGCCAGACGCCTGGCTTTAGCTGTTTTATCAGCTATTGCTACTGTAGCACAGTACTGACGTCATAAGGTTACGGATACGCAGAGGCAAAAAGTCACATGGATTCCGATCTGCCCGTTCTCATTCAAGTCGAATCACTTCTTCCTGCATTAATGAGCCGGTGGTGTGGTACAGAAGCAGGCGGCGACTGTCTTATTGTTTTGGTTCACACCTGAGGGCGTCCTCACCTGCGTTACAGAATAGAAACACATCAGAATTCTGGACATTTTTATTTATTCCATAAAAACCGTGCTGTTAATCACCCGTAGAGATTAGGTGTATAAAATCAAATCTCCGTAACGTTTTATGTAAGGTTTACAGCGTGTACTAAAAGCCACCGAGTCTCTGCGGAGGCGGTTTGGAAGTGATTAGACCGTGTGAAGTCACATCATCAGCAGCTCCAGGTGACGTGGGAAAACCGCCGTAAAATTTAATGAGGGAAAGCGAGAAACCGCTTAACACTTTCACAGTCATGTGTATCGGGGGACTTTGCATATTATACCACCTACACACACATAAAACTTAAAACTTACACACACTTAAAACTTACAGCTCCGATGTGTCGAGTTCTGCAGTAGATCATGATTTTGCTCTTTAAGTCTTAAGCAAAATCACGATATTTGAGTTAATACCAATCTATATAAAAAAATTTTTTAATTAGTTTTATTAAATATTATTCAAACTTAGGCAAATCTATGCAAATAATTTTTTTTTATACTAGTTAGGAATCCAAAAATATTGAAAATGTACATTGTTCTGGTAAATTTGTTTGAGTTGAAAGTGTTTACATCTTCCTAACTAGTACTTAAGTACATTCATAAAATATACATATTCATAAAGTATGTTTCCTTGAAGTTAATTTTAATATTACACAAAGATAATAATCCGAGTAAATACAAAATGCAGTTTTTAAATTGTGATTTCATTTATTAAGGGGAAAAAAAGTATCCAAACCTGCCTGGCCATATGTGAGAAAGTATTTGCCCCCTAAACCTAATAGCTGGTTGTGCCGCCCTTGATGTCAACAACTTCAATCATTTGTAATAGCTGGCAATGTGTCTTCTCTTATTTGCAGAATTGTTTTAATTCAGCCACATTGGAGGGTGTTCGAGCATGTTTAAGGATCTCAATCGGATTTAGGTCCAGATCTTAAGTAATACTAGTTGAGAATTCGAAAATATTTGAATGAAAAATTCAATTTGTCTTGTTGATTTACTTGATTTAGAATAAAAAGCATTAAAATGCCTAATTATGCTTAAAATTTATTTGAAGTATAAGTTAAGTACATTCATAAAATACATGCATCCTGCCATGATATCTATAAACACTGTTGTTTCTAGGCTTTAAAGATGCGGGCGGAGTTAATGGACCTTAGGGGCGTGTCTTTGATATGATTAACTGGAGGGATGGAAACGTAATCAGCACTGAAATAAATAGGCATTTTTCCTTCACATCTTGTTTTTGAAATTAACATTTATGGAAGGAGTCTCCAGTCTCAAGGCTGTTCCCTTTCTGCCTCCATCTAACCCTATCCTCTGCATCCTCTTCTCTTACACCAACTAACTTCATGTTCTCTCTCACTGCATCCATAAATCTCCTCTTTGGTCTTCCTCTAGACCTTCTGCCTGGCAGTTCCAACCTCAGCATCC
>JAQMYK010000002.1:4555238-4566769 GCA_030014345.1 Clarias buthupogon
TGTTATGGTATAGTATTTGTTATGTTATGGTATAGTATTTGTTGTGTTATGGTATTGTATTTGTTGTGTTATGGTATAGTATTTGTTATGTTATGCTATAGTATTTGTTGTGTTATGGTATAGTATTTGTTGTGTTATGGTATAGTATTTGTTATGTTATGGTATAGTATTTGTTGTGTTATGTCTGTTGTGTATGTTATGTCTATTTCTTTTAGTAGAGAGCAGTTATCACATGGTTAAAAATGTAAGCGTGCCAGTTTGATCCCACCGCTTTCCCTTCCTCTGTATGTGTGTGTGTGTGTGTGTGTGTGTATACACACAGAATCTCACATAACTTAAATAATGGACCAAAATGGCAGCTCTGATGACCAGAGTAAACGAATCCAGCAACTCCTTCATTCATCTCCAACATCGCACATGTGAATTTATATTACAGCATAAACACGGTAGCAAATTCTCCATAACGGATTTTTTCGTCTCGCTGAACTGAATTATTTGCATTGGTTTAAAACGATTCCTAACGACGTGATGATTTTACCAAGCGTCAAAACCAGACGAAAGCATACAAAAGTTTATAGATTGATGTTGTGGGAAAGCTTTATGGCGAGTGGATTGGTTTTGTTGTGAACGTGTTAACGCTCAGACATCTAGCACCGGAAAACCAAAAAAAGAAGTAAAAAAAAAAAAAGAAAAGAAAGAAACATGATATTTTAAAGAAGAAATGCCTCCGTGTCCCGAGGGCAAATGGCAATTATGAGCATGAAACAGGCCTATTTTGTGGTATAGCACAATTAGGAAAATTGACTTGCGTCTGGTTGGAGTTTGCCAGCGAGCTATGTGGACACCGAGACGGCAGCCAGTCCTCTAAAGAGGACGGACTTCCAGACAGCGCAGCCTCGCCAGTCGATCATTATAGCTTTATATAAAGCCAGAGGTGACAGCCAGTAACACACATACCAGTGGAAGTTCAGGAGAGTTCAGTAAAGTGAACTGTGAGATTCAGACTATGTGTGGTTTAACCTTTAGCATGACGTTTATCAGTAAATGTGAAATGGGGGTTAAATTCCCATCGACTCGTCAACTCGGGATTAATCGTAGGACACCGGACCGGACAGCACAGCTGTAAAAGATATTTTAAAATGCAGAATATTCCATGTGTTCCTTATCAGTATTAATCATAGCAGTGGGAAATTTTGGGATAGTTTAATAAGCTGTGTCTACATAGAAGGAAATACAGCTCTTACATTCGCAGTCCATCTTTTGTTTTAACATACACACGCACACACATACACACACTTAGTCACACACTACGGACAATTTGGGAATGCCAATTAGTCTAATCTGTATGTCTTTGGACTGTGGGAGAAAACCGGAGTACCCGGAGGAAACCTACAGTACCAAACACGGAGAGAACATGCAAAGAGAATCCAACACGGACTCTGGAGGTTCAAGGCGACAGAGTTTTGATTGTACAGAATAACAGAACACAGTTTTGAGAGTAAAAACTCCCTTTATTTCTCTATATAATCCCCTGATACACTAATGCACTTACCCCAGTATTTCACCAGTGCTTGGACACCATCAGGGTAGAAAGTTTTCTCAGTACGGCAGAGTCATTATCGGTCTGTCTGATTCATGTCTGAAATATCGGCCTCCCAGGAACTCCTTCAATCTCCCGAACATGTGGATTGACCGGGGTGGGGGGGGGAATAACTCTCAGCTGAGTTCCTGTAATGGTGTTGGTGAATGATTGTGTGTATAGATGCGTCTCTTCTGCAATTTGACGCCGATTTTCAAGGATCAGGTGTTCCACTCGCTGAATGTTGACTGGAACGACTGCAGTGAGCTTCGAGCCACCTTGACCAGGATTGTCGTTCATGGACTTACGGCCTTCTTTAAAATGATTGCACCATTCAAATGTTTTAAGTCCTGGTTTGACTTGAACGCTCCTCGTAATAATATACAATGTAACCGCTGCTTATTATAGACTTTAACTGAGACATGCAGGGCGGCACGGTGGTGTAGTGGTTAGCACTGTTGCCTTGCACCTCCAGGGTCTGGGTTCGATTCCCAGCCAGGCTCGATTGCATGGAGTTTGCATGTTCTCTCCGTGCTTGGTGGGTACTCCGGTTTCCTCCCACAGTTCAAAGATATGTAGGTTAGGATAATTGGCGTGTTTGTGCCCTGTGATGGATTGGCACCCTGTCGAAGGTGTACCCTGCCTCGTGCCCTAAGCCTCCTGGGATAGGCTCCAGGTCTCCCGCGACCCTGAATGCAGGATAAAGCGGTATAGAACATGAGTGAGTGAGTGAAACATGGCATCGTATCCCAGTCCAGCTCTCTAAAATCCGCTTACTGGGCTGTTTTACTGGCTCGCCTGCTGTTGTGGGATTCCAGCCGTCCAAGAATCCGTCTCTGTGTCTGCGTTTGTTTCAAGGCGGCTTCAATCAGTCAGAGGATTGAAAATGCCTGAACTGATGCAGCGTGTCAACATGCTGATATGGTGGAGGCACTCAAAGGGAGATTAACTGGTGGGAGATCAGCAGTACAAAGTAGAAATCCTAACAGATCAGACGAGCGTAGTTGCGACATCTGGCTTTGTTTAGCTCGCGTCCTGATTGAGCCGAAATCTGTTTAATTTGCAGGGTCTATTTGTTTTTTTTAAAGAAAGCTAAAATGACTCTCGTAATCAATGCGACAAAGCGATGGGTTTTGTTACCACGGTGTAATCATTTTGCCTATAAATTATGAAACCAGAGGTCCTATAACATACAGAGGTTCCTAGATAGATGGATGGATGGAAAGATGAATAAATTATGAAGTAAGCACGTCAAGCATCAAGTCTTCCGTTCAAATGACAGTATTTAAAAAAAATTTTCTTTTGTATAATTTAATGCTGTGAAACATTCTCCATGCACTTAATTTCCATTATCACTTCAATTTTAACTAATATGGCCAGTTGTTTTTTCAGCCCCGCCTCTTGTTCTTTCAAGTACAGTAAAAAAAAAGACTAACGGAATAATGTTACTGTGAAGCCAGAAAGCGGAATAGTCATTAAGACTATTATGGTAAACTTGCTAAAGGGCTACAACAAAGCCCTGACACTGGAGACTTCCATAACTGCTGAATAAATATCTCCTAGTTATATAATCTATACATATAATAATCTGTACATATAATAATCTATACATATAATAATCTATACACATAATAATCTGTACATATAATAATCTATACACATAATAATCTGTACATATAATAATCTATACATATAATAATCTGTACATATAATCTATACATATAATAATCTATACATATAATAATCTGTACACATAATAATCTGTACATATAATAATCTATACATATAATAATCTGTACATATAATAATCTGTACATATAATAATCTATACATATAATAATCTGTACATATAATAATCTATACATATAATAATCTGTACATATAATCTATACATATAATAATCTATACATATAATAATCTGTACACATAATAATCTGTACATATAATAATCTGTACATATAATAATCTAAACATATAATAATCTATACATATAATCTATACATATAATAATCTGTACACATAATAATCTGTACATATAATAATCTGTACATATAATCTATACATATAATAATCTATACATATAATAATCTATACATATAATAATCTGTACATATAATAATCTATACACATAATAATCTATACATATAATAGTCTATACATATAATAATCTGTGCATTTAAATCGGTACATATAATAATCTATACATATAATAATCTGTACATATAATAAAACTGTAAAGTCGGTTTGTCTGTACATTGAAGATATTTGTGAAAACATCATTTGGGAAAGTGTAAGATGAGTTGTAGAACACAAACACATGGTTTTTAGATTTTTTTTCTGTCTGTTTGTCTGTTTGTTTGTGCACACTGCAAGTAAAAACTACTGGACAAATTTTAATAGGATTATTTGTCCGAGCATGAGGTAACATATAGGCTTAGTTTTGATATTGCGATCGGCCCACGGGAAGAGAAGATGTGCTAGTTTAAATGCAAAAACTCTCTTGTATAATAAAAAAAAAAACTTGCGTTTGCAATTGTGTCTGCGTTTGCAATTGAAATCTACTTAATGATGAAACTTGCACTTCACTGTAACACGTAAAAAGTTTAGTTCATTCCAAAATTCAAATAATGGTGGCGCTGTACATTTTTTAAAAACACGCTTATGTGTGCGGAATTAAATTCCACGGGGAGACGTTGCTGGCACATCTAGTTTTATGTAATGCAAAACCTTTACACAATCTGATCATGACCAAACTAAGATTACATCTACCAGACTGTTCTCTATACACGGCCCTGGTGCTGTAGAAACGCTAACATGCTGTCAGTTATGCTAACAGGCTGCTGTTATAGAAATGAGTTCTGATTAGACAATAAGATTTGAGAATTTTACAACGGTGTAATATAATGCCACATGTAGTAGCTCTGGACTGTTAGTCAGTTTCTGGCTCCTTTTCCCCGATCCTAATCTACTCCTGGCACTCAGAACATAAAGTTCAGCAAATGCTAGAACATGCTTCAGGATGTTTGGCAGCCACGAACGAAAGCCTCAGCCCACAAACCGCTGGGTGTTCCTTAATCTCCCTGCAAAGAGCTCACTGCTGCGATTCATCCATGTTGCTTCATCCGATTATTGTATTTACATTTCTCCTCGCTAGCTGTTAAGGCTGAGCGGTTTTTCTTTTCACCCCCCGTCGTCTTCCTAGCTAAGACCTTTACGCTCCGTGAGGACCAGACGTCCATCAGCGGACAGCCTCTGCTCTGGAGCTGGCCCTATCAGATGACCTCATTACCATTGTTTTTCCTAGCAGTATTGGCTAACCACTAACCATCCATCAGCAGCCAGATTAACACTAGCAGTTTCATCCACTCCAGCTTGCTCGTACTGGCCTGGGGTCTGAGCTCAGAACCATGTGGTGCAGAATGGAAGAGGTTGGGATTCTGTAGTACAGTTTTATTAAGGTTTTTAAATCTGGTTAAAAAAAATTCTTTGTCATTTAAGAACCATTCATTTAACAAATGGTCAATTCAAAAGTTTGTGCACACCTAGGCATCATACCCATATGTCATTGTCATCATATTGCAGATTTATTCCCCTTTTGCTCTTAATAACCTCCTTTCTCCTGAGACGGCTTTCCACTAGGTTTTGAAGCTCGATCAGTGGGGATTCGTGTCCATTAGATCTGCTAGAAGATCATAAGTGAGATCAAGCGCTGATGTTGTGCAGTCAGAGGTCGAGTTCATCAAAAAAGGTGTCGCGGTGAAGGATCAATGCTGGACTCTCAATCTCTGATACAGTAGAAAGGCACGAGAGAGCGTTGCTCTTGACATTTTTTCCAAAATATTAATAATATTAGATAATATAATATTATAGGTCAAAGATTGACTTCCTCTTTCTCTTTTTTTCTTTGCATGTAATGACGGCTTGCAAACCAACTACTGCCCCCTGCTGTATCGGAGAGCGGAAATATGCAAGTGTACCCGAGTACGGAGAGAAATAATAATTTTGAACGCTAGCCAGCGAATGAAAGGTAGCGATTTGTTCCTAGTGTGAAAGTTCCCGCTGTTATCCTGGGACAGGTTTGGGCTTCATCATCCCAGTGAACTTGTGATGCTACAGAACAAACAGATATTCTGTGACTTTGTGAGAACAGTTGTGGAGAAGAAACACATATAGGTGTCCGCATAATTTTGGACACATTGCGTATGAATGAAATTGAATTTGACGTCATAGTGCCTGATCAGTACATGATTAACAGCAGTGTCTCCAAAAACATCCAAGCATGGCTTAAATAAAATCTTCGACGTGATTGGCTAATTGGCGAAGTGTGTATTGTGGAAACTACCTACAGTATAATGTAATCAGCAGTGGACCCCAGTGTCTACAGCAGTGTCTGGAAGGTTTAAAAAAAAATCTGAACAGCTTCGGAAGCTTCCAAAAACGAGCTTGCTTGAGTGGGGGTGCATCGTGATTCGCAGCCCGTGGCTCTGATGTGCTGATTGCTCGGCTACAGCGTGTTAAAATGTTACTTAGTTTTAAAGGAGAGCAAAAATAAGAGTCCCTCGGGTGTCCTTTAAGCTCAGGCGTAATCATGGTATAAAGTGCTGTCAGGGTGTTACCTGTCTGTTAGCCAGTAATAAAACTTTAAGCAACTTTTCATAGACTGAAGACTTGGTTTTATGGCTTGAACAGTTGGAAATATTTTCACTGCAACCTGATTTTTACAGCTGGCATGAATTTGAAAACCATCACATTTGATCTTTTCGATTAACCTGAGCTCCTTGCATCAATATCTAGCTCTGATCTAAACCTCTAGCCCAGCATGACCACAGTGTCCAGTTTCCCCGTGTTATTTTGCTATATCCAGTTGCCCCGTTTGGATTAAGGCCGGTTTCATTCAATGCCTTACTAACTTGATCCCCTCGCCTAAATTTAGAGCCTCAATTGTTTCTATGGTCCTGCGGTTTCGGTGTGTTTGGCACGCGCCCCCGAGACCGCACAGGATCAGACGGTGTCTGCTGGCATTACTCCCGAGTGCCACAAACCGGTTTGATACGAAGCAGAGGTGGGGATGAAGAGGGGATCTTCACCTCTCCAGATGAGAAGCAGCTCAATCTCATGAGGGATTAAGTGCAAGCATGAGTTTAAACGGTTTAGAGTTTGCGCCTGGGGAACGGCACAGGTGCTGGTCTCAGCTGTGGAGGTGGATATTTTGTTCCTCGGTGCTGACAGAAGCCGTGGGGAGAGAAAACGCTGGGATTAAGATGCTGCTTTAGATAGTGTGAAGGAACAGGAATTTCATGGTCGTGATCTTAGCACAGGGTGCGAGGAGGATGGTGTGAGCGCACACCGAATTCAAACTTTCTCACTGATGGAAATATATCTAGCAGATATTTGATGAATAGAATATAATTCAATTTGAAATGATTGATTCAGCACTTTTGTTCTGATTGGTTAGAAAGTGTTGATTCATTTTCTATAACAGGAACTTTGACAGCAAAGACTTTTTACCTATAATAATAATAATAGGAATAATAATAAAAATCTTTTATTTGTTGTTATTTCATCTTATTAAGACGAAAATGTTCCTGAAATGGAGCCCGAACACTCGTATTATCATTTCAGTCTCATTAGAACTAAATTATACAGCTCGAACCTGAAGTTCATCGTCCTGATCTGTTCTCGTCACGGCTGTCGCTCGCAATTTTAAAAGCCTTTTTATTTTAATGTGTCATGCAAGCTATCTGATATACAACACAAAAAAAAAATGCACGCTGTGGCTGAGCGATTAGAGACTCTGGAAAAGCCGAAGAGAAAAGAACTTAAAATCATATTAAGACCATCGTAATACGATTAAATATGATTTTTTCCAAACCGCTAAAAAAAAAAGTCTGTTTTTCTAGGCAGATTAAATTTGCTCACTCAGTTATAAAATGCTCTGGGGTTTAAGTTTGCCCGTCATCCAAAACCGCAATTTTATTATTTTCCGCTTAGAAAAAAATGGCACAGTGTTTTAAAAAAAGGAGCAGTTGGTGTGTTGATCGATGAGTGGTTTATTAACAATATACTCAGAGTGCAGACGGTTTTGGGGAGACGTTTATTTCGGTGTACCACAATCATTTATTCATTCAGTTGCAGAAACCGATTTAGAGTCCATCCGTTCATCCATCCATTGTCTACACTCATCCTGGTGGTAGTTCACAGGGGCTCTGGAGTCCAGACGGGGTACGTCCTGGGTGGGGCACAAGTCTATCGCAGGGCACATGCACATACCCAATAACACACTATTATCTTGCATGGACATGGACTCAAGAAAACCCAGGGAGAACATGATGATTCGAACCCCCAACACACTCTATGGAATTTATTCACGTTCATGGAGCAACTTAGATTAGTCAGGCATGTTTTCGGGAGGTGGGATGGTAGCAGAGAACCTGGAGGCAACTCCAAACAGAAAGTAACCTGAGCTCAGGATCGAGCCCGGGAGTCATATTTTAGATTTTCAAATGAACACCTGTTGATTAGTTTGTGTTCTGTTTAAATCAATGTGTAATAAGACAATTCTGACTTTGAGGGAAAGTCAAAGACAAGAAGGCACTAAATACTTATCAGCCTGTTTTGGGATTAAATGTGGAGATTCTCCATCCGTTAAGACTTTTTAGGCGTTTTGGACTCGGATGCCATTCATCTTAGAAGATAGGATGTGCGTGACCGGGACTGTCAGGAAAACCGAGCTGTTCAGGGCATGACACGATTTAGGCGTGCATGGGGATTTGGTGTCGTGACACCGAGGTGTACTCATGCTCCGCACACGCAAACACGAGACAGACAGGAACAAAAACATAAATTGGATGTGCACGCAGGCCTGTTTTCTTCTGGCCTGTTGATAAGTGCCAGTCGGTGCTGCAGCTCCATCAAGAATGTCCGGAATGCATGAAGTTGAAAGAGCCAGACCACCACAGGGTGAACAAATATAACCCCATGAAATTCTGGTGATGTATGGTTACAGACAGACTGCGGGTGATTCTGCAATCCTGCACCTTTGAGACAATGCTCTCCCAGAGCTATATGTATTTATATATATATATATATATTTTTTTTTAATAGGAACTCTGTGTGTACATCCTGGCAGGGGTTTTAACGTTGTGCAAAGCCACAGCTTGTGTTGTGTTGGCCCGGTGTTAGCATTCCGGCCATCACGTTACCTCGAAATGTGGAAACGTATCAGCACCAAAGGGTTTGTGGCATGGAGCAGCTGTGGAGTATTGTACAAGTGGTGATCATGTCACTAGGTTGTTCTCTCTCTCTCTCTCTCTCTCTCTCTCTCTCTGTCACCTGACACTGGGGTTAAGGACGTCCTGCCTGATCGGGTGGAGTGTAAGGGACAGGGGTGGAGTAGCGCCAGCTGTACAGGGTTTAAGGCTGAATCTTGGCTTTGGCTCAAAATGTTTTTAAATACTTCCTGCCACCAATCCTGCACCTTCACTTTTATGGTTTTCCATAAAGTGTGAACTGGGAAGCAGCGCCAAGTCCAACGGGTCTGAAAGTTTTCGATGTATTTTATTACAGTGCCAGAAATGATGACACAGCATTATTAGAGGTATTATATTTAGCGTTTTTCATAACTATGGTTGAATTTATTGTTAATTTGAGCTGAGTTTAATACGGTGGCGCCAAAGTGCAAAACGCCAGCAAGTTAAAAGCATCATGTGCTTGTATTTGATCGACCACAGACCCCGTAACCAATCAGAAACATCACGTGATGTGTAAAATGCCGCTGTTGACAATTATGTTTTATACATATACAGTAATTATGGTTTATGCGCATTTCCTCACACTTTTCAAACTCTATAATGTTTAATATAGTGTTATTATATTGTTTTTCAATGTTTTTGATTCTGTAAAGTTGCTTCGCGACAATGAGCGCTTAAAAGCGTTATATAAATAAAACTCAGCTAAATTAAATTTTATTGATAAGGACCTTCGTTTTCCATTTTGTGGTCATGAAACCCAAAACACAAGAGCAAACATTAAAAAGGCGCTGTAGCCAATCAGAAACAAGCGTGTAGTGCAAAAAATGACATCATAGCAAATAAAATACTCTTGAATCTGGTCAAATTTATTTACACTTTCTTAAACATTCTTAACATTACAACAAAATCAATATTCGATTATTAAGCGTATTCAGTGGCTTCTACTGGAATATAATTTTGCTTCTTTCAACAAATAAATTCTGAAAACTAACAGAATTATCTGCCAATATAACAAGAAAGTATTACTTTAAAATTTAAGAACTATTTATGTGTAAATAATCTCAATAATCTTATATTTGATATGCCTCTTGCACATCCAGGTTCCGGGTTCGATGCCCGTCTCTATGTGCATGGAGTTTGGGTGTTCTCCCTGTGATTAGTGGGTTTCCTCCGGGTACTCCGGTTTCCTCCCACAGTCCAAAGACATGCAGATTAACTTCACTGGCGTTCCTAACTTGCCCGTAGTGTGTGAATGAGCGTGTGAATGAGTGTGTGTACGCGCGTGTCTTCTGTGATGGGACGCCGCCTTGAGCCCAAAGTCTCCTGGTATAGGCTTCAGGCCCCCCACGACCCTGTATACAGGATAAAGTGTTAGAGACGATAAGTGAGTGAGTGAGTGATCGTATTTTAAGAAGTGCTGCCACTGGTGTAGCCAATCAGAAACGAGCCTGCGATGTCCAATAAGGAGTTTTGCTTTCCATTTAGAGTTTTTTTTTCTTTTTCTTTCTCCCGTTTGCTGTTCATTCTGCATGTTTGGGTCGCCACACCATAGTTTAATCTGGACTAATGAAGAAGGAAACACTGGGTTATGCTGTCATAAGGAAAATAATCAGTGATGACATTTATGTGGTTGAATTATGTTAATAAAATACATTTTCTCCGTTCTGTCCTGACAGCGTGTCTTTGAAACAAGTGATGCTTCTTTTCCTGTCTGTTGTTGTCTTGTCTTATTGCTTTTACGATGTTGTCTAGTCTGGACTCTTCAACCTGCATTCAAGGCCAAATTGTCCCATAAACCAGGACTGTGTGTGGCCCCTCTCTCTATGTCTCTCGATTTCTGTCTCTCTCTGTATCTCAGCATAGGATCAATCTTTATTATTATTTTTTTTTATGTCCCACCTGTTTCCCGGCATACTTTGGCTCTTTATAATACTTTATAATCAGCATATCACAACATAATGACATAAATATCTCAACCACACACCATCCATAATGTAACACATTAATCACTCGAACCACAGGTAAAAAATGTCCACCTTAATCACATGGTGGAGACTCTCAGCATCTGATAAAGACCTTTACATTATTTTGCAATTACCCCTGGTGTTCTGCACCATTTGTTTTGATTAAAAAAAACTGTTGGATTGCCATATGGCTCAGTCAAATAGTACCATGTGTAGGCTCATGACACACCGTGTTGATTGTTAAATATTAGGCATGAGTAAAGTTCTACTCAGTACATGTGATTCAATCACCAAACAGTTTTATATATAGCTTTAGACATGGTGGCTTAGTGGTTAGCACTGTCGCCTTGCATCTCTAGGGTCCAGGTTTGATTCCCGCATCGGGTCTGTGTGCATGGAGTTTGCATGTTCTCCCCGTGCTTGGTGGGTTTCCTCCAGTTTCTTTGGTTTCCTCCCAAAGTCGAAGGACATGTACATAAGCCCAATTGGCGTCCCAAATTGCCCGTAGTGTGTGAATGGCGTGTGAGTATGTGTATGCCCGGCGATGGATTGGAACCGCATCCAGGGTGTACCAGGGGATAGGCTCCAGGCTGCCTAAAGATATATATAAGATATATATATGTAAAATTATATATATATATATATATATATATATATAAATATGGCGGCACGGTGGTGTAGTGGTTAGCACTGTCGCCTTGCACCTCCAGGGTCCGGGTTCGATTCCCGGCCAGGCTC
>JAQMYK010000002.1:4588006-4619834 GCA_030014345.1 Clarias buthupogon
TTCACTCTGCGGTCCAGCTCACCCCAAACCATCTCGATTGGGTTCAGGTCCGGTGACTGTGGAGACCTTTTTTTGTTCTCCACATGTGTTCATTCATAGTTTTGATACCTTCAGTGAGAATCGACCAATGTAAATGTTCATGAAAATAAAGAAAACACATTGATAGATAGATGAGAAGGTGTGTCCAAACTTTTGGCCTGTACTGTATCTTTTTAATCGTGATGGACCTATGCTTTGTTGCCGGCACTATCTACTAGGCTTGTTACATTTGCTACCACGGCACACAAAACATGGGCCTGAGCAAACACACTGGCGTTTTCACTCCCCGGATTTTGTGCTCAATTTGTGTGTGAATTTTGTTTGAAATCCTCTTTCCCTTAATTCCTACATTTTGTTTTTTTCATAAAATCAGTTTCTAAAGACATGAAGGAAGTAAAGTGTGTTTTGTTTTTCACTTGATGGTAACGGACCCCTTGGTTAATTAGTAACTGCATTATTTTCCTAATAATTTTGCATAATTCATCTAAATTCATCCTGGCAATCTGTTTTTGATTTCTATTCCTTCACTGGCAAAGTTGTAAAGCATGAAGTCAAGACGTCAAGACGTATCAGTATCATCGTCTGAAAGTGTACAAAATATTAACAATATTTAGCAGATACGAACAGAACCGCTGTGAAATGTGCTGACTCATGTGCTAGGACTCGCTAAAGGGAAAACGAAATCCAGATTTGTACCGTTTTTCTCCTTCTTTATTGATCGTGTTTTGACATTTTGTGGTGTGAACAGGGCAAAAATGAAAATCAAAGAGCTCTTTACAAAACATGAGAAAGGCATCAGAGAGTTGGGGGACATGGCTGGTATGTCTGTGTACATTGGTTGGTGGAGGAGTGTCTAGTGGTGGAGTGTGTCATGGAATGGAATGGTGTCTGTTAGTAGAGGTGTATTAGTGGAGGTGTGTCTGCTGATGCAGGTGTATCTGGTGGTGGAAGTATATGTGGTGATGGAGGTGTGTCTGGTGATGGAATGGTGTCTGGTGGTGGAGAAGTGCATGGTGATAATGGTGTGTACGGTGGTGAAGGAGTGTCTGGTGATGGAGAAGTGTCTGGTGGTAGTGGTTTGTCTGGTGGTGAAGGTGTGTCTGGTGATGGAGTGGTATCTGGTGGTGGAGATGCTTTTGATATTGGTGTTGTGTCTGGTAGTGGAGGCGTGTCCAGTGATAGAGGCATGTCTGGTGGTGGAGGCACTTTCGTGGTTTCCAGTGGTGGAGGCATGTCTGTTAGAGGAAGCAGGTCTAATGATGAAGCCACTTCTGGTGGTGGAGTTGTGTCAGGTCGGCTTCGGTTTTGGGCTTCAGATCTTCATCTACTCAATAAACAAGGTAGACAATAAACAAGTTAGTGTTCATCGGCTTCAAAGCATGATGAAGGTGCTAATCGGACCAACGCAGTTTTGTTGTCTCAGGGTTAACAAATTATACCTTTTTATAAATATTTCTGAAAGCCTCGTATGTACAAAAAGTGCTAAAGGAAGTCAGGTCATGTGCTGCCATTTGTAATACATTTTGCTACCTTTTTTCTTCAGAAAGGCATTTCATGAACCTGTGCTTTATTATCCCACCATAATTTGATGGCACAGTTTGTTCACTTTATGTTCAGGGACTGGAGGCAGACCGGAAATGTGACCATGCCAATTTATTCCTCAAATTTACCTTTAATAGGAGGCAGGCTTCCACATCTCCTTTCCTCTCAGTGCTTTTTAAATTTTTATTTTATGCCACTGGCACATATTATTATAAGGGGCATATTTTTTGTAGATTGACTCATACATGCAGTTTCTTTTTGATAGATATGGCACAAATCAGTAAGCAAGTCATGTGACCAAGCCGATAATATTGAATATTGATAAAGGGGTTTGGGAAAAGGTTTATGGGTTCTGAATTATTTATTTTTTTGGAACAGTCTTTATGACTTATGTATGATTTTATTTATTTCTGGAAAATAAGACGTTTTCAGGCAATATGTGCTTCTGGGAAAATAGAGAGATGATAAACTGTGTGAGTTAAAATAATACAGGAAGGTTAAATGCGGGGTGTGTGGATTTTGAGCCATGATAAGGAATGCGTTGTGTGTGTGTGGAATAATAGATATTTACATATTTACTTTGAGTTTGAAGAACTGGAATAATGTTAACTCTAACAGTGCTTCATAAAGAAAGTGTGCATAAGCAAGTTATTGCAGACAACCAGAACTAGCCAAGACCGAGTCGAAACAGAATTTTAAGATCAGGCAAGACCAAGTCATGGCGGGTCCAAAATGAATGTAAGATGGAGTCAAGATTGAGACTAAAAGCCAATCTTTTTGCGGCCAAGACTTTACTTTAGCTAGCTGGGTTCATGCACTGCACCAATGATTGGGTTGTTGCTTCTAGTCAAATCGTATGCAACGGGGAAAGAAAAGATGACACAAATATAATTTTTACAAACTTTCAGTACAGTACCCAAGACTCGGAACTCGGAACCGATCAGCCTACAATGCATGTTTTTGAACTGTGGAAAGACACCAGAGCATGGGGTAAGCGTGAAAACTCCAACAAATCAGAGGTGAGATTTAAACGTGTGAGGTGTGAGACAGTGCTAACCACTTACGTAGCAGCCTTGTAGCTCAAAGCTCCATAATTCCTACTAATTTAGTTCACCATGCACCTAAAAAGGTGATTTTGTCCCCCCCGACAGTTAGGACACTACAAATACAAAAGCGCTCTGATCTAGTGAAGTAAACAGGGAACAAATTCAGACACGAGATCAAATCAAAGCGTCTGATGCACGAATAAATGAGAATATAAATGAGAACTTGAGTGGCTATCAGTGTGTATCAGTATGTATAAGTGTGTGTGTCCCTGCTCTGCTTCTCTCTGCTTTGCATTAAAACCTCTCGTCGGGTTCGAGCAGCATCGGCTCACAACATGCAGTCCTCAATGGGACGCAGATTGTTCAGTGTTGTTTTAGCCCATTGGGGAGAGGAACCGCTCGTGATAAAGATCTCCAGGACCTGCTTTAGTTAGAGTTATCGTACCCGTGCAGTGGAACGGTGAAGCGTGTGGGTGTGCACCTAGAGTAGGTGACTAGATGTTTGTGTGTGTGGGCAATGCAAATATCATCATAAGTCTGTATTTGTCGTTACTTTTTTTAGATCGGAAGTGTTCATTATTGCTGGTGATTAGACACATGCAGCAAAGCAGAGCAGAACCAGGATTCGTGCCAGAATCATCTGCATCTAGAATTTGAAATCGACATGACCTCATGTGTACGCACGCACATGTTTGGGAAGAATGAACCTACTAGCTTTGTAGTTGCAGTCCGCGAAATATAATACACCGAAATAAAAGGTCGCCGTACTACAAGATGAAGGAAGTGTGTATGTGTGTGTGATCGCATGATTAGAGAACTGAAAGCATGAATGAGAAAATGTTCTGCTGTTGAATACGTTAAACCGAAGAGTTTAACAAATCAGGAGGAGAACCTGATGAAGTCTTCTGCTGTTGTAGAACGTCCACCTGAAGGAACGATGTGTGTGTTTCATGTCATGAGATGCTTTTCTTCTCACCATGGTTGCTTCTCATCACTCTGGTTGTCGCATCTCACTTGTTAGATTAAAAACAGATTCACCATGTAGTGGATGTTTTTTGTTTTATCGCACCATTCTCATTAAGTAATCTCGATTTACAGTGGTACCTCGGCGTACAGACGCCCCACCACATGAATTTTTGCCTTAAAAACTGAAATTTTGCAAGCAATCTGCCTCGGCATACAAAGTAGTTCCGACATTTGAGCAAACAAACCCTGCCGAACCGAACGCCGGCTAAGTTCAGAACTTTTTTGCGTCATTGGAAACATGACGGGTCTCAAGAATGATAGAAAGGAAGGTTTTTTTATACAGGTATTGCATTTCAATAAATTAGAATATCATCAAAAGTTTATTTATTTAAGTAAATCAGTTCAAAAAGTGAAACTCATATATTATATAGATTCAGTACACACAGACTCATAACACTTAAGTGTTTGTTGTTTGTTTCTTGTAAAATAAAATTTTTGATGATTATGACTTACAGCTAATCCAAAGCCAAAATTCAGTATCTCCGAAAAATGTGTATATAATAATATATATATATATAATATATTAATATATACTTATATATATTACTTCATTTACATATATCTTTCAAATGTTTTGATTATAGTTTTGGAAATTGGTAATGTTGTTAATATTTTTCGGGGACTCGTGGATTATGGGCATTTACATTATTTCGGAGGGAAAAATTCCTCCAGTGAGGATTAAGTTCATATGCCGAGGTGCCGCTGTACATTTAAGGACGAAAATACCATTACGTCATGAGTTTTCTTGTTCTGTATTTGCTTCTGTGTGAAATTCACTTTACTGGTCAATTAAAAAAGGAAGAAATTAAAAAGATTTATCAACTGACGTAATGTAATGCATCAAGCTAAAGATTGGGATAGCAGCAAAGGAAAAAGGAAATAAAAATATCAAAAAAGATTATGAGGAAAAATAAATTGCATGTTTTTATATCTTGTTAGGGAGCAAATAAATCCTGCAGCGTTTATTAAAAAGGAAAAAGTCTTAATCGTTTCCATTCGGTTACAGAGATTAAGGTTAGGGTTGGATTTAGGTTTGGTGTGTGTGTGTGTGTGTGTGTGTGTGTGTGCGTACAAATTTCTCTTCAAACTCAATAAAAGAAAAACATTTGAAAGAGTAAAAGTTTAACCATGTGTTAAGAATTTGAGGTTTTCAAACCAAAAGCCATATGCAAAAGTTTCTGAATATTCAAAGAGTCAAAGAGGGAAACAGGGAAACGTGGTTAATGCCGTTTTTGAAATAATAAAAAAAACTGATCCTGCTCACCCAGTGTGCTTTTAAAGCAGTTTTGGAAATAACTTGTCCCTTTTCATCTAAATTAATAGAACTTTTCCTGACAAATATTTGGCCAGACCGTTAACTACAGCCAGACTTCACATTTATTTACTCTGAATCGCTCTTATTCAAACTGACTTACAGCTGAGAGAGAAAGTATTAATGTTTTAAGCCATTTCTCAGGGGTTTCTCAACTTATAAAATATATATTAATAATATTAAACTTCCTTTCTTTGTTCCTTGTGTAGGATTTTACTCACTCTCGAAGTTTTCTACATATCGTAGTGTTAAAACCTGAAAGGGAAGATTTTTATCCATTTGATTTACACAAAACGGATAACATTTAACATTGAAAAAGAGTTAATCAAGCAAAATTTTTTTATATTTTTGTTAATGGTGCACAAGTATTCACCCCCCCGTCACACACACACACACACACACACACACACACACACACACACACACACACATCCAGTAGCTAACCTGCTCGCTAATCTTAATAGTCAGAAAGCTCCCCAGATTTGCAGTTGAGCGACGTCTCGTGTTAATCTGGCTGACACGGAGCGGCAGAATGTCGGCGATGATCTCACCCGAGTCTGGCTGCCAGAACACATCCGCAGCTCAGCTTCGATAAAACCACACGATTAACCAGAGCCCTTAAAATCGACATGGCTTAGCGTTAACAGTTTTACGCTTGGTTCTTTTTTTTCTTTGCGTAAAGCCTTTAAAAAAAAAATCGCCCACTCTTCCAAAAAACGCTGCCTTTAAATCTCTACACTGTGTTGATCCGTGAACCGTAGCTTATTAGTAGTTACCCATAATGCATCAAGCTAAACGTTTGATTAAAAACAGCCAGCATTACCTCCCTTACTGCGATCTAACCATCGTTTTCAATTTCCTGCTGTTTGTATTCATTATGCGTTAATCCTTTAAATATCAGACTTCCTGGAAGTATGTTCAAAATAAAGGAATATTAGGCCAAGTGTATAGGAAGTAGCCTCAAGGCAGGGGGAAGTACGTCCGCTTAATGGATTTAAAAGCTTCACCACAAGAGGTCAAATTTTCAGACAATGACCAATCACTGTGCTTCCTGTGCAACAAATGTAAAGCAACATCATGCAAACTGCTCTCTTTATTTGAAAGAAAATGAATATTCTACTAATAATTATCAAAATAGTTCAATAGGAATAAAAATGCATCATTTCGAACAGTCTGACTCGATAGGAATGAATTTCAATCTGATTTAAAGGGTTGATGCACCAAGAAATGGTGAATCGTGAATTTCTGATAAATTAGTCTAATTATTATATCAGAAATTTGGAGGTGGGCGTGGCTACATGAGTCCCTCAACAGAGCCAATCAATGCAATAGTTTACCGTGTATAGACAGATTGTGCGGAAGACACAGAACAAACACGCGATACATCATGACTTACTCTAAAAAAAAGTAGACTATGAAAACTAAACCTTCAAAGATGAGCGAACAGACAAACCAGTTTGTCTCATACGTTCTGAAACCGCGGCGATAATAACGTAAACGTGTAAAGCGGAAAAGTAATATAAAGCACAGCTATGAGACGAAACACAGATCGTTAGCGCGAACATACAGTATCCACAGCGGTACAAGGTGAGGGCGTGTAAAGTACCTGACCTCGGCTCAAATAAAATTTTTTCGTCCAGACCTTTTTAAATTTTAATTTGGTACCCCTGGTGTTAACCTTCGATAATCCGTACAATAGTTAAATATTAGCCATGTAATCCGGTGAGCTACTTGTTTCTCTTATATGTTATAAGAATATGTTATATTCTTTGTTTGTTCTGCATGTTTGGGGTGATATTTTTTGGGGAAATTTTGCTTCCTTTCCTGATCGGTAAACTTCGTAAAAAACAAAAAACTCTCTCTTTACACATTCTTTACTTTAGACTTTCATCCAATTGGTCTCTGGCTGAAGAAGGAGCGCTGATTGGCTCATATTTCATACAGAGTAAAGCATTTAACCAATCACAGATGATACTGAGTTCTTTTAACCAATCATAAGGAGAAGGCAGGATTTATCAGAAAAGATGGGAATCTTGAAATTGAAATAACATCCAAGCAGAGGGAAAAATTCTTTCCTCTTCTGTCCTATTTCTGGCAGATTAAACCCTTCGCTGTGAACAAACCACTTTGCTCATGTCAAAAAAGTTACATTCTGATTAAATGCACATGTAAACATAGCGTGACTGGTGATGTAGACAGACGGCAGTGATTTTCTGTCGTCAAAAGATCTGCATGCTTTAATTGGACACGGAGAACGTTGCACATTTACATATTTGTCCGGATCGCGACAAGTAATAATCTTAAGAGACAGCTGAAAGTGCATCATTTAATCCAGGAATGCCCTCACGCAGTGTTACAGGACAGCTGAACAAGCTCCGAGGAGACGACCGCCTCTGGTGTGTGTACACGAGCAGACAGACGTCTGCGGTTCGCGAGCAGGATCCTGACTGACGAGTGAGAGACACCTGGAGAGCAGGGCTAATTACGCCCGTGTGGAATTCAGACTATGATCGAGTGTGAAACTATCAGGATTCCTCTAGTCTTGGAGCATGTGTTGCGCATCAACATGTTATTAATGTTAACATACAGTATATGAATGTGTGTTAGAATCTATTCAATTCTAAGCTGATAAATGTTGTATTATTACATCACTGTTAAATTCTTGAATCTGCCTGGTCAGAAGATGTTGATTAATTTTCTGCCGTAGCGGTCTTAGGTAGGTTTATATTATGGCGCTTATTCGAACACTTTATCGTTTCTATAGTAACAGATAATTTTAAAGGTTCCATATATTACTGTTTATTATTAATTGATATTCTAAAATAAAATAGGAGGGGGGGGTGTCTTCTTATATGAGGTCACAATAGGGGAAAATCTAATCAGCTTGTTTAAACCAATACAAACATGGAAAAAAGGGATTCTTTTTTTTTTGTACACACACACCTTGGAGACTGAATCTGAATGTCTAACATTCAAAAAAGTGAATTTTGCGCAATAGGTCCACTTTAAATGTGGTGAAAAAGTGATAGATAGATAGTGAATTGAAGAAACATGAAAATCATAAACTAATTGGTGCTTTGTTGTTTTTTGGTTTCTTTAAAAGGTACTAAAGACATTAAAATATCCATCTATCCATCCATCCACACATTGGAGCCCCAACCCAGGACAGTGCTGATCACTAACCCACCGTGCCACCTACAGTATAGACTCACTATTGACTACCTTATTGACTCGGGTTCTAGGCGGGGTACACCCTGGGTGCCAATCCATCACCGGGCACACAAGTACACACACACTCACACTGATTAGCATACTCTGCATGTCATTGGAATGTGGAAGGTCATTGGAATGAGGAAACCCACCAAGCACAAGGGAGAACATGCAAACTCCCCACATACTGTACAGACCCGAAGGCGGGATTTGAACCCTTGACCCTGCTGGTGCAAGGACGCAATGCTACAGCATTATTCAACGAATTAAAAGTTAGTTTAGCGTGTTCAATAGATAAAAGTCCAAACAAAGAACATTCAGTGTTGGGAAAATCAGTCACTTATCAAACACTCATTAATTACTGCTGATTCAACAGTTAACAAAAAAGAAAATCTTACTGTTACATCATCATTCTTTTAAAGCTGTGTTTTAATACGTGATTAAATAAAATAAGTAAAGTATGTCGAGATGTGTTTAGCTGTAAAGTGAAGCGCAGAGCTGGAGGTGTGTGTGTGTGTGTGTGTGTGTGTGTGTGCGCATGTGAGTAACTCTCACATGGACTCGGCCTGAATGGCAATTCGGAACCGGGCGATGTTATCGTCTGTGGTTATTGGTTACAGTTGGGACTCCGTAATCACATTAACCAGACCTTTCCTGTTCTCACAGGATCCATTCCGCCTGTACTGCTTACGCCCTGCATCTGACCTGCGCTTTCTATTTTCTTAACATTTGTAGAAATTATAATGAATGAAAGCAGCTAATTAAAGTCATACGGAGGCTAACCCCGCCCCTCGATCTCAGCCTAACTTGCGTCTTCGTCACTCGAGAGCAAAAACGAAGGTCAGAATTAAGAAAGTCGACTTTGGGCTGCAGTCGAGCCATTATCACCCATCAGGACCGTTTAACACGAGAGAGTGGAGTACCCGGAGTAAACCCAGAATACACAAAACTTTCTTGTTACAGTGTTCACAATAACAACTTATGGACTTTAATTCACTGACTCATGTGTGAAACTCTGCTACAAACGGCCTCATCCTCCCGCGTCTGCATGCAACCAGATTGAGATTACACTGAGCAGAGGATCGTGGCTGGTGTTAAATCAACACCTGATCGAGCTCAGGTTATGTTCCACAAAGTGTCCGGGATTAAAGGTTTAATGGCTGGTGATGATAATCCTGGAGAACCGGGTCTCTCTGCCTGTGATCCTGTGTACACAGTAACGTGTGAATGCGTGCCGTCCATGGCGTCGGCTTACACGCACACAGCATGAACCGGAGAGCGGGCAGAGAGGGGTACCGTAGATCACTACAGACATGTCAGTGTCTGCGGAAGGTTTGGGACCTGTGTGCACACACACTTACATATTTACACACTTACACACACAAACACCTGACACACTATGTTAAGGGGCTGAGCATCAACTGCCAGCTGGAGGAAGGTGGAGGCTCGAATGTGCGTGTGTGTGCATGCGAGTGTGTGTCTGTGTGTGTGTGTGAGAGAGAGAGAGAGAGAGAGTGTACTGTATGAGTGTGATTGATGGCCAGGCATGCGAGCATATCATGAAACTGAATCTCACAGAGCAGAGAAGGCGGAGGGAGTTCGGTCTGCGGGCACTGACCATACTGTCACATCTATTCTTTGCCTGTCACTGTGCATCTATCTGTCTACCTATCCCTCAATATTAGGATATTATTGATATTATTAATATGTGGAGCGTTCAAGTCAAACCGGGACTTTTGATTGTACAACACAGTTATGAACGTATACTGTAAACTCTCCTTATTTCTCTATATAATCCCATAAATGCACTTATCCCAGTGTTTCACTAGGATAAAGTTTTCTCAGTACATCAGACCAGGATCGGACTGCCTGCTTCATGTTTGAAACACTGGCCTCCCAGGAACTCCTCGAATGCCACCAAACATGCGGAAAAGAATTAGAGTCAATCCAGGACTGTGCTGTGGATGTGGCGCTAACTCCCAGCCGAGGTCCTGTAATGTGCAAGTGGTGTTAGTGAGACCAGTGAGACGTCTTGCATTGTCCTGCAATAACAGAACGCAGTTTGTGATCAAACCAGGTTGTTTTTCCATTAAAAGAAAGGTCCATTACAGGAGTTCCTGGGAGGCCGGGGTTTCAGACATGAAGCAGTCAGTCGGATCATGGCTCCGGTGTACTGAGAAAACTTTGGGATGAAACAACACTGGGATCAGTAACTATATCTAACTAAAGTCCCTGTTTGGCTTGAACACCCCTCATACTTACTTCTCTGTTCAACCATGTACAGTATATTGGGAAAAGACATCAGAAACTGGTAAAAGCAGGCGGATGTGTTGTGAATTCTGTAGATCAAGTCACTCAGAGACTCAGAGCGAGTAGTGATTGTTCATGAAGTCAGAAAGTCATTCTGCATTACAAAACCCTGACTAATTTAACTGTTAATACAACTTTATTGCTTTTGTAACCTAATATGCTAAAGTATATGAATATGAATATAAAATACACTGACTTATTTTGAGTCGTAACATTAACCGATTCTCTCTCTCTCTCTCTCTCTCTCTCTCTCTCTCTCCCTGTCTGTTATGTCCCCGGCCCACCTGCTGTCCTCCATCAGGTACGTCCCTCATTTCTTATCTCTAGCTCTCAGTCTCTTTCAGCAGCTGCCTATCAGTATGAGTTCATAACGCCGAGAGCCAGAGCATCCACCCGCCATCTGGACCCTGTCCATGACCTCGTCACCTCGCTAAAGGTCCTCCAGCATGTGAACGAGGGCAGAGATTCTTACAGTGGTCTCACCCCGTGTGTTACTGACATTAGAACACTGACCTGTTATGTACACTGCGTCAAACACTTCTCACAGTCCTGAGGAGCGCTGACGATGAAAGCATTCAAGATATTAGTTTACAGTTCTCCGTTGTTAACTGAGAGCATCGCTAGGTTTAAAAACTGGTGACATTCATATGTTTTTTAAAAAACACTCTATACTATATTTAATAATAAGTGAGGTTGTGTGATTCTTGCTGGTTGTTTGGAAAGCTAGTATTTATACACAATTCCCATCTCATATCTAGAACAGTGAGACTGTGTTAGGTTTATTAGACCTTAACATTAACTCCTCTTCTTAAAGTTCAAGCTTTCATCTACATTTATTTGAACGTTGCATTCTAAACAAGTTTAAAAAAAAAAAAGTAAAAAGAACTCAATAATTACAAAAACACACCCAACATTGTTCAAATTCTATCTAAAAATAATAAAAGTTGCGAATGCATGACGTTTCCAAATGCATAACTTGGTTATGCATCAAAATCTGCTGATAGAGAATTCAAGATCATCATTAAGACATTTTATTTCCTAGTAACTAACTCAACTACTGTAGCTCAAACCCGGATCCTCAGATCAACAACCTCTACAGCCTCAGCCACCAGAGCCACCGCTCCCCTTTTTTCTTAGTAACTACTGTAGGTTTATGGTCCTGAGTTTATTTTACTGTGTGTTGAAACCTGGGCAACCTTCGATTTTCTCCCTAATTTAGTCCAATTCCTCCCCGTCACTAGGGGGCTCCCACATTAAGGCTACTTACTACCATTCAGCCGGGAGGGCAGAAGACTATCACGTGTTTCCTCCGAACCACGTGACACCAGCTGACCTCTTTTTTTCGAACTGCTCGCTCACGCACTGTTGGGGGCGGTGTAACACACTCGGAGGACAGCGCTATCCGCTCCCTCCGTGTGCACGAGCTCACAGACGCCCCGAATGGCGTAGAGCCGTGATTAATGTGGGAGCACTAAGTATCTCTCATCCCGCCCCTCTGAGAGAGCTCGGCCAATCAGCTCTCTTGAGACCTCCGGCTGTGAGAGGTTACAGCATCACCCGGGAACCGAACCAGCGATCTCCGGATGCTAGGGAGAGCACTTTACCACTGCGCCACTCAGAGGACAATAACTTCTTTAAGATGACAGATTGTAAAATCATTCGATGGGACAGAATTAGAACTTTTATCACGATGGTCCAGGGTCAATATATCTGACACCCCTGATCTATAAAAGAAACACTAGCAAACTATCGTTTAGCCAACGCTAATCATGCAAGACATGCTATCTTTAACAGAGCAGCTGAACACGCTTGGAGGAGACACAAACAGACACCTGTGATTGATTAGCGTCAGTCTGACAAGTGAGGGAACATTTCAGTTCTGTTGTCCTGGACTCCCATCAGTGGAAGCGTGTGGCCTGGTTCTCACCAACAGGGTGGACTCCTGCCATGCTGTTAACGTCATCATGAAAACAATGACAAATGTTTTTTATAGAGTAATTCTTGGTAGTATATCTGTACATGGTCTTCTTAATTTCTTAGATATAAACGATTCCGCACAGAGCACAGAAGCTTCCGCGTGGTGCAACAAAAACGCATTTTATGGTGTTCCATCTGTCACTCAACCCGCACGCTCACTGTCAAGTTGAGTTTTGAGACTTTGGAGGTGTTTAAGGGCAGTAAAACATCGCCGTTTCTTTATAATCTTACAGGTGGCGCTCTCTGAACTATTTATTCTTTCATCCCGTGTGGAAGGAGTGAATTATTTGTTAAGTTTTTTTAGAGATAATAATTATGGCGGAGGACACAGACACGCGCTACTCAGTTAAATGTTAGACTCGTGTATTTGAAGCTAATTTGTTTTGTTTTTAAACGAATGTTATAAAGAGCAGGCTACATTTAATTAAACATTAACTTTTTCTAAAGGTTTAAAATGATAACAAAATCTGGCAAAAAATTAAATAACGAATCAGGATTTTTCTCTGATTTTCTCCCTAATTTAGTTGTATCCAATTCCTCCCTGTCACTAGGGGGCTCCCTATCAAGGCTACTACTACCACTCAGTTGGGAGGGATGCCAAGATAGCTCTGGTATGTCATGTGTTTTCTCTGAAACCAGAGCTCACAGACGCCCCTGATTGGCTGTAGAGCCGTGATTAATGTAGGAGCACTAAGTAGCTCTCATCCCTCCCCTCTGAGAGAGCTCGGCCAATCAGCTCTCTCTAGACCTCCGGCTGCGAGAGGCTACAACATCACCCGGGAATCGAACTCGTGATCTTATAGAACTGGAATTTTGAAAGAGGTATCGTGAACATATGGTATCAGGAGGTGAATGGTGATTCCCGTTCCTACTTACTGCACTAATTAACATAAACAAATCATAATCTTCAGAGTTAATAAACTATAAGTTTATGTACATCTGCCTTAAAACATCAAAGGTTAGAGGTGAAACGGTTGGAGGAGAACAGGCAGCCTGTTTTGAGATGCCAAGATACAGTAGCTCTGGTACGTCGAGTAACCACTTAGTGAAGTCGAGTCGATGTGACATGATCATTAAGAGTTTCATCTCAAACATTTTTCGAATAACTATCTGGTGGCATCATGATGGTTTAGGAGCGCCGTGCACTCTGTTTAGAATTTTCACTGCTGCAGAATCCGTGTCATCACGTCCAGGCTGATGTCAACTGACTGGCAGAGCAGAGCGAGGGTCGATCCTCGTCTTGTGTTCCTGCTGCTCCATATGGGAGTGATTTCTGCTGCTCGACGGGGTCAGGTCTCAGCCGTGCCTCTGTTATTCTGCTCCGCTCAGAGCCGCGGGTCTGTGTGACTCTACAGTTGTTCACCCTCTGCTTAGGGACCAACATTTCCTCTGCCCCGTGACTCATGGGAAATTAATCATGCTCTGAAAGCAACATGGATCTTTCTCCTTAATGAGCATGAATCATAGTTAAACGTGCTGCACACACACTGCTGCGGTTTGCACACACTGACGTTTTCCTACTAAGTGGGTAATGGAGGGAGGGTTTTTTTGTTGTTGCTTTGAAGAGGATAACATTAATATAGAAAGGATCATGTCAGTCATGTAGCAGCAGAAACGAATGAGTTCCCATCATGAACGATTGGAAATTTTAAAGGTAAAAAAAAAAAAAAACACAATAGTTGTAGAAAGACTTTTCTATAACCATTATTATTATTATATATATTTATAGAGTGAATATTGGGTTTAAAGGTGGGTTTAAAGATTTAAAGGTGAATTTTGACTTTAAAGGTGTAAGGAACCAACTTCAGTCCCTTTCACTATAATCTGACTTTTGAATCTGATTTAACTTTTTTTTAGAGCTCTGACTTTAATTTCAGAATTTCTAACTTTCTTCCCTAGAATTATGACTTTATTCTCAGAATTCTGAATTTAATAAAAAAATTGTGTCTTTTTTCCTTAAAATTCTGACTTTTTTTTTTTTTCTTCCAAAAATTTTCACTTTATTATTCTCAGAATTTTGGAACCAACTTCAGTGAGAATCATCTAACGTTGGTTCTTTACAGGCAACACATACATCTGACTTTAAACTCAAAATTCTTCATAGATTCAAAATGCAAATAAAGTTTTATGGTGGCCTCTTCAGTAACCTTTAAATGTTTTAAAATAATGTTGTTAAAAAAAAAAAAAAAAAAGTATATACACATATATATATTAAAGGTAATAAAGGCTATTATTATAAAAGAAGATACAAGAGGGTATATAAATAGACAAACTTATCAAGAGATAAATAGAGAACACCTGAAAACCATCACTAGTGACATGAAGTGGCAGAGACAAGACCTGACTCTCCACTAAATCACATCAATGTAAAGATACTGTACAGATAGTAAAGATAGATAGATTGTAAAAATATTACCTATTTTTTCTTAATTAATTAGAAAAAACAAACAACAACAAAAAAAACTTTGCATTAGTCGTTTTTTCCATCAAATTTGTGATTTTGTTTTGATCTGCACCTGTGTTCTGGATTCTGATGATGGAATCGTCTTGGATTATTTCGGGTGTCTGTCTGTAATATGGATAATATGGGTCCATGGGTTTGGCAGCAAGTGAAACTCATTTATTCGATCCATTACATTACACGCACATTACATCAGGAACCCGAGCTCGAGCAAGTTCAAACATGTAGCGATGATCTGGTTCGGAGTTTGATTTCATAAGTACGAATTCTAACCCGGTCTCTGGCCTTGACCTTTTCGCACATACTGAGCCGTGTGAACTGTTACCAGTTTAACGGTTTAGGGTTACAGGGTTGGACAAACTGTGAGGTCATCTTTCTTTCTGTGAGAGTGCCAGTTAGAACATGAATCTCCACTGTTCCATTTGGACCCGTGTAATGGCAGGCTGTCAAGGACTTATAGGGCTTTTGACCTTGTCAGTGGTGACAGGATCTCAGCCCTGAGCATGTCACGACTCACGAGGCAAGCTGCGCACCGGTCGCTTTTCAGCCAGGGGCTTAATTTGGCTGAGACTAATTGTGTGGTTTGCATATGGTGACCTGCGATCGAATTAACAGGCCGTGTGTTTTCTACAAACATTCGCTCTGGAGTCAATCTGCGTTCCTTCTTAGAAGTCGTCGTCCCCCTGGGACCTCGATTGCGGCAGGCACTTAAGGGCTCGTAAGTGTCCGCGACCTCATTCTGTCAGCGTGACGAAGTTTAAAACCGTGATTATAGAGACAAGCTGTCTGCTGGCTGATCGTATACATACTCTCACCCGAAGGCTTAAGACCTCGGCATACTTCATGCGGGGACGACGCTCGGCTGCCTTCCACAAACAATACGAGGCTTCGCTCAGTATGTTTCATGCATTGCAACTGGGCGAACTTCATACTGTAGGTGAACACGCTACACAACCAAGCCTTTGATTGTTCTAAATGAGGTGTGTCCAAAAACGATTTATTTTCACTACCCCAAAGGTTTCACCAGGACGCTAACCTCAACTTGGCCAATCCTGGATTTATTTAGCGATCTCACTCGCGTACCACCTGTGTCTACTTTGAATTATTTTTTGTTCTCTTCAGATCTTTCTCTTTATGTTTTACCCATTTGTGTACTTATTTCTAAAAACACTTCCATCACTGTAATTAAGGGTGAGTTCTTGTTATCATGGAAATTGCTAAATTTTATAGTGCCACCTGCAGTGCTGGAGCAACATTATTTCTGCATAAAGTGTGGCCTTTAGTACGGCTACGCCATGAGGTTTTCTTCTGGCGAGCTCCAGTTTTCTTTTATTTGACAAGGTTTTCTGCAAACTGTTAAAATATTTTTTGTGGTGTAGTGGTTAGCACTGTCGCCTTGCATCTCCAGGCTCCGGGTTCGATTCCCGGCCAGGCTCGGTTCCCGTCTTTGTGTGCATATTGTCCCCGTGCTTGGTGGGTTTACTCCGGGTACTCCGGTTTCCTCCCACAGTCCAAAGACATTCAGATTAGGCTAATTGGCGTTCCCAAATTGCCCATAATGTGTGAATAAGTGTGTGTGTGTATATATGTGTGTGCGCCCTGCGATGGATTGGCACCCTGTCCAGGTTGTACCCCGTCTCGTGCCCTAAGTCTCCTGGAATAGGCTCCAGGTTCCCGCCACCCCGAAAACAGGATAAAGCCATATAGAACATGAATGAGAGTGAGTGAGTAATGATGACTCTAGTCTTGCTACACAAACCCCTTAATCCCTATCCACTTTGTGAAAAAAGTGGGGAAAAGAGCCAACATTAGTAGTAACAACCAAATCTCCCTCTTCCAAAAGCAGCCAGCATGAAGCTTGGCCTTCTACCAAACCCACAGGCTGTCCTTTGCCAAACACCATCAATTTGAGGAAAATGGGAAGCCAACTTCAATCTGTAAAAACATTTGAAACCAGTCTGAGACCGGGCAATTTTTTTTCCCCATTATTGGATAAAACCTTGCATCATTATACAACAAGCTTCCGACGGTATACAGGAAGTTTAATGCTGTGTATGGAAGGTTTAGTTCGCTCTTCGGGGTGAGAACACTTCTTCGAAGTCCATTGTGTAAGTGTTTAAACCTTCTAAAGGGGTTCTTCTTGAATCTGATGGGACCTCCTTAAAGGACAAACCCAAACGACGATTTATCTTGCCATAAAAATGGAAATGCAAATGAAATCTGAAACCAGAATTTAGTCTGTTTTTTTTATCATTTAAATATTTACTTTACTGTAATGGCACTCTAAAGAGAAAGACTTTCACGTTAGTTTCTGGTGGATTTTGGCAAGCCCACCGATTTCCTGCTATGACCCCTGACTTATCCTTCCTCATGAACATTTGAGAAATGCTCTCTCACTGTCGTCGTCTTGACCGTGAGGTCCCTTGTCACATGTTAGAGGATTGTTACAGTCTGCCCTCGCACTGATCTTCATAAGCCGTTCTCTTTTTATGGCAAGACAAATCGCCGGAGTGTTGCTGTTTAAAGCGCCTGATTCTAATTAGGCCTCCTTTCAAGAAGTCTTTATCGTGATGGTTCACATTTTTTCTTCCATTAAAGACATTAAAGATAAGGCACTGTAAAACGTTTGTGCGTGTTAAGTAACGCATTCATTGCCATGACTTGGATGAGGATCAGATTACATTTTAGGATTTTTTTTCCCTTCTCCTCGCTAACAGAAACAGCTGTAAAAACGAGACGAGAAGCCGTTAGCTTGGAGTTTTTTTATGAGCCGTTTTTGCGCGGCCGTTGAACATCGCTGGGATATCGCAGTTGGGAAGTGTACGGTGTGAGATCAAACGCTGAAGTGTAGCATTGCATAATAAACCTAAGGACCTCTGAGCACACAGGCTTCTCGTGAAGCGAGAGCTGAAACTGGGTCGAGGAGTGTCGAAGTCTTCGCACTCAGCAGTGGAGGAATTTCGGGTCTTTCAACATACAACACAGTCAAGTGGAAACACAATGTGCCCTTGTTTCCATTTTCTCATAATGAATGATCTTATATCGAGACCCTTGAACTGAAACGGGATGCTTATTAGCCATCGTGTCCATCGTGCCATCCTCCGAACACTTATAACACCTTGCTCATGAGGCAGTGTTTTACAAGGCAAGACTTTGAAATTTCCCAAGGCTAAATCATCAAAACATGATATGAGATACTCTTCAAAGGTAGCAGTAGATTCCACTGTTAACAGCATACAAACTAATGAGGTGGAGATAAAAGGGTGAAGAGTGTCACCTCACGCCTCCAGGGTTGTGGGTTTAAATCTCACCTCCTGTCTGTATGCATGGCGTTTGGTTGGTTGGTTGGTTTCCTCCAAATATAGACTCACACGAAGAGTATCGTGTATGACTGGGTGTGTGAATGAACCGTGTGTGCTTGTCGCCTCATCCAAGGTGCACCAAGGCTCTGGATCCAATTCTCCAGTTCCCCACTCGACCCTACACAGGATAAGCGGTATGGAAAAAGGATGAATTCCAATGACACCTTTATGGTTTCAGGTTCGATCCTGAATAAACTCAGGTTACTGCCCGTGTGGAGTGTTGCATGTTCTCCTCATGTCCACACGGGCTTCATCAAGGTTCTCAAGTTTTCCCCTACAGTACCTTCCAAACACATTCCGGTATGCTAAGTGGTTCCTGGATCTGAGTGACTGTACAGTATGTGTGCATGGTGTGTTGAACTGGACTGGTTTCCTCTTCAAGGTGATATCATTCACATCCACTGGACCAGGATAAAGTGATTGATGATTGCTGGAGATGTATGAAAGACTGGTGATATTCTGACACAATTTTTGTGACACAATCATATCATTGGAAAATGATTTTGGCCTGGATTTTAATTTTGTGTTAGTTGTTTTCAAGGTAAAAAGAGTTATTTCATTCTGCTCTGGACTTAATTTTTTTTTTCCTTTTTAAATTTCTTAAAAGAATTGTCTTTTTTTTTTCCCTTTTTCGGTTCCTTAGAAGTCAAAACCTATGAGTACCATATGAGGCAGCAGCAGAACAAATTCAGTATTTTTATTTTTGTTTTTTGCATAATCTTACCACAATGTCTTTACTCAAGAACGCCACCTCCACTTTTACATGTCTTTTCAGGTCAGAAGTTACAGTCAGATTTAATATCAAACCCCACTGCTGAATTCTATTGTGCTGGAAAAAACTGGCGTAGGCTTAGGCTTATGTCCATACAAAGGAGTTAAAGTAGCTTTTTTCCCCCTAATGGGAACCAGATCATTTAATTCAGAGCTGTTTGAACACAAATATTTTCAAATCATATCAAGTCTTTTATGTTCATATCTGGCCAGACGACTGTAATGAAATTCATCGGGTCACACTTAACTGCGTGTGTATAATATATCGCTGTGGTCTTTATGCAGTAGTGACTGAAACTCAACACAGATCTGTCTGAAATTCTGGGAACGAGATCATTTAATCATGAAAATGAGACAATTAATTTGTATCCAGAAGTCATTGTGTTGTGCCATGAAATGAAAAATAGTTTTGTACCGTAACTGCAGCACATCAAATTACTGTACTGAATCATCTGTTCTCCTCTTGTTATTTAGTCTTAATTCTCTCATTCTCATTAATTTATTAAGATGTGAGAATGAGATAATTATCTTGTTCTAATTACATCACATTTTATATGACTTATTTTTCTTGTTCCAATGGATTAGTTATTTCATTCACATGATTTGATTATCTTGTTTTCATGACATCACATTTTCTTCCATTTCTCATGTTACTAAGCCAATTTATCATATTTATCATGTCATACAGTACATATCTCATTTTCCCCATGAGTGAGTGAGTGGAGCATATCATATTACAGCACTGAATCATTTGTTCTCCTCATGTTAGTAAGTCATGGCCACAACCCAAATATCTCATTCTCATTACTTAATTATGATAATTATCTAATTCTTGTAACATCACATTTTATACTATTTAATTATCTTGTTCAAATGGCCAGAGCCATAATGGAATTATCTTATTCCCAAAACTGAATTATCTCATTCTCATGACTTTAATTTAGCATATTTACTATGTCATAATTATCTCATTTTTAACCAGCGCATTAACAATTAATTATCTTCTTATCATCTTATCACAGCACATAAATGTAATCATGATTCAATTATCTCATTCTCATATTTTAATGGCTCACTCCAGTGCTTTTCTTATTCTCACACATTAAATTATCCTGTTTCCATGTCATTAATACTCAATAATTAATTACCACGTTCTCATAACTTGGCATATTTCTTAGTTAATAATGATCTCATTTTTCAAATTATTCAATTATCTTATTCCAGTGTCTTATTGAGTCTTGTTCTACATGCTTAATTATCTGGTTTCTTTTGTTTAGTTATCTCATTCTCTCATGTTACAATTCATGATTTCAGTGATTTTATTCTCACAACTTAGTGTATCACATTTAGATGTCTACTTCTGTCCCTTTCAAAAATTAACATATGTTACCATGTCCAAATTATCTTGTTTTTACTAGTTAGCGCATTTACATATCATATCGTAACATGTCTTAATTATCTTGTCTTCATGTTTCCACAACCTAATTATCTTGTTCTCACAGCTGAAGTCATCTCATTATCACAATTTAATTGATCACATTCTTTTATCACAATTATCTCATTCCCACAACTTGATTATCTCGTCCTCATGATGCAACTGAAAGAACCTAATTACCCTGTTTCTAAATGTTAATAGTCTTGTTTCTAGGGCTTAATTATTCTCTTCTCATGAGTTAACAAAAGAAAACTTTATTATCTTGTTCTCATGCATTACTATTTGTATTTAATAGTGATGCAACCATTTGGGTTCTGTATGTCAAAAAAACAACAACCTGCAAATCTCAGTTTTTCGTTCAGCTTTTCCTCTCCAAAGCGAACCACCTCTGCATCTCTAAGATGAAGGTGTTGTTCATTTCATGAATACCAAAGTGATGAATTTCAGAACACGCTTGATGTTCAGGACATGTACAGTTAATCATTCACAAACTGATTCTGCAGCAGACATCTGTTTACTCTATATGGTTGGTTAACAATGTTAATTTAAACTGTCCAGGCATATTCTGATCTAAAGAAAAGAGAGGGCAATATTGAGCACAATTTAGAATAAAGTCTTTTTTTCTGGCTCTTAGCCACAATCCAGTGATAAACATCTGGCTTTCTTTTTAACGTGCTTGTTAATTCAGATTTACTAGTCCGTATTTTTTCATGCACACTAAAGTTAGTTTATACTGAATGTGCAGACACGTTTTTCCAATTCTGCGCTAACAATTGGCAATTATCTCACTCTGTTTCGTTCTCTTGAGAATTGCAAATTGTTATGTTATTTTAAACAGAATCTTTGAGCACGGCGTAATTAATACTGGTGCTTAGCATTTTGTCCAAAGTTGCCTTTGATGTTGTCTGAGCTGCAGGCTATAAAGTTACAGAGTTTAATGAGTGTTGTTATAATTTGGGAATAATAGAAGGTAATTCCTGTGTGTAGCAATCGTTCATCTGGATGGTTGTGTGTTAAGAAGTTCGAGAAACTTAAACGGAGAAAAGTGCGTCTGTTTAGCTTTGGACTGCAGTTCTACAATGATGGAAATATGACTAATATTGTCAAGGTTTTCTCCAGCAAGTCATCAAACGGCATTCATCTAATTTAATTAGTGAGAACAATGCTCAGCATTTTATCCAATATCCAAGCTGTTATTTTTGGCAAAAGACAATTTGGCCAGCTAAGAAGAGTATAGTTATGTTAACACCTCATAAAGTGAAGTCATCCTACAGTATATGCTTTTCATTTGTTGGACCTCCAAAGCAGCACTTTGAATAAAATTTACAGCCTTTTTTTTTTAGCTTTAACAAGCCCAGAATTTAGGAAAGGTACCTCAAATATCTTTCCTTACTGAAGCAAAGCAAAGAGAACTGAGACTTGTTATTGATATACATGATACGGGGGAGCACAATCACGGTCTAAAGGATCAAAGGATTGTATAGTGCTTTTAACAATGTCAATGTCATAAAGCAGCTTTACAGAATTAAAAAATATACATGTTAACTAGAAAAAAGTAGGAATTCATTATTATTATCAGTTTATCCCTGTTGAGAGAGCTGGGGGCGACGGTGGCTCGGAAAAACTGCCTGAGTGAACAATAAGAGGAAACCTTGGAACCAGACTCAACAACTCGTCTTCATTTGGTTGAGATTTTATGACCATAAATCAGTCCCTGCTATATCTGTGTGATATGAAGCTGGGAGTTCAATATAAGAGGGAAAGGTGTTAGAGTTGATATAAAGTCAACTTTCGCTGTTGGAGACTCTAAAAGAGGTACAATGGGGCTAAACTATTTAGCAACTGCAGTCACACATCATCAGAGAAAAACTGCCTAAATGAGCCGAGTCCAAGACCATCTTCATGGTCATCAAGTGGAAACACCCTCAGTCACCACACACACATTCCAAGCAGACCAAACATGGACATCCTCATCAGCGAGCCACAGGACAGAGAATTCAAAGCTTTAACAATTAGCCTGATGTCACTTTCTAGGAATTATAACAAGCATAAAATATTGGATTTAATATAAATAGCACTATAACTGACACTATGAACCTCGGAACGTATAATTATTTAGGTACTTATACTCTAGACTTGAGTCATATATGTCTGATGTGGAAACATCTATGAATTCTTACAAATTTATTTCCAATTCCGAGACCTAATCTAATCTTAATCCTAACACAGTTTGGATCAAACTTATTGACAGAGTTAAGTTCACAGACTTTTAACAGATGTTCCAAGAAGTTTGACTGGCCAATGTAAATGACCATGTTGTGCCACTTCACACTTCAAGGGGTCACTGAGCAGCACCGTGGTTCACCACAACCACTTCTGCACTCCAGGGATTCTTGGTAACCATGGTAACGTTACTCAAACAGGAACTATAAAGAGTCTGAGGGCAAACCCATAACAACGATGTACATTTTTTAAGCACCGTCCTAGTTAGACTTTATTAGGTCTCATTAAGGGCTGACTTTGATTCATAATATAGTTCCAAAACATGTTTAGTTGATCACAGTTACATCAAAGCCATACATATAGGCTGAATGTCATTCATATTTTATTTATTATACATATACAGTCATTTATATAAATATGTAGTATAATAACAGGCAAATGCAAGGATGTCTTCAAAAAACAAAACAAAAACAAAACTACAGTGCTGTGTAAAAGTATTTGCCCCTTCCTGATTTTCTTCTCCATATTTGTCACGATTAAATGATGCAGATCACCAAACAAGTTTTAATATTACTCAAATATAAATACAAAATGCAGTTTTTAAATGATGAATTTCATTTATTAAGGGGGAAAAAGCTGCCCAAACCTACTTGACCCTATGTGAAAATGTAATTGCCCCCTTGCTAAATCATGAATGAACTGTGATTAACATTTTTATTATTTTTTTTATTTCACTTGCCACACCCAAGTGTGATTACTGCCAGGCCTGTTGAATCAGGAAATCACTTCAGTAGAACCTGGAAAGGGTTATATAACCATTTCTAAGGATCACAGTGAGATCTAATTACAGTGAGAGCCATTAACCACAAATGGAGAAAACCTGGAGCAGTGGTGAAACTTTTCAAGAGCGGCCGGCTAAAACTTCTCGGAACTTTTGGGAGGTGTGTGTCCCGTTACATTTGGCGTAAAACTAACGCAGTGTTTCATAAAAATATTATTATCAGAAGACAATAATAACTTGCTTGCTATTTTTGTTTGCTACCACGTTTTAATCTAATAATAAGGTTTCCCGGGAAACTACAACATACATGTTTAGTATATCATGAATGTACATATACTGTAGTATGCATAGAGGAAAATGGAGTCAGTGTAGGAGAGATGGATGTTTCACAAACTTGTTACAGTAACCACATATCTGAGCAAGGCTCTTATGGATTTGTTCTTGTCTTAACATTAATGTTACCTTATTTTCCTAGTCAGCCTGTGACGTTCAAGAATCATAAAATAAAACCATTTACTCACAACCTGGAAAGGATCTTCCTGCAGGGATGGATATTGACCGTTGACAAGTGATCTATGTGTTTGTTAAGCAAGGACATCTTGGCTAGGTCGCGTGCAGGAAATTAGACGGAAGCGATCTTTCAGACACCTTCATGCTTTCAGCACTTTGCCAGATCTCTGTCACGGAACAGCACATGTTCGGATCTGTTGGAATATTTTGCAGTTTCCTCTCAGACAAGGACATTTTATGTTCTAACTGTTTTTAGGACTGAGTTTCCAGTTAATGTAATTTTGTTAAAGCGTTCCTTGGGGCATGGTCTGTGTTTGCTGACGGTTAAGGTGTGTAGGTGCAAATAAGGTCATGTGCGTGTGTGTGTGTGTGTGTATGCATGCGCATCTGTCAATCTGTCAGCATGCCTTTCTTACTGTACCTTCAGAAATAAGGCGAGTTAATGTTAGGCAATGATGGGACCCGTTGTTATTCTTGACAATAATTGAGTCCATGTGTTTGTTCAGGGCGGCACGGTGGTGTAGTGGTCAGCACTGTAGCCTTGAATCTCCAGGGTCCGGGTTCGATTCCCGGCCAGGGCCGATTCCCGTCTCTGTGTGCATGGAGTTTGCAGGTTAGGATAATTGATGTTCCCAAATTGCCCATAGTGTGTGTACGTGTGTGCGCCCTGTGATGGATTGGCACCCTGTCCAGGGTGTACCCTGCCTCGTGCCCTAAGTCTCCTGGGATAGGCTCCAGGCCCCTGAGACCCTGAATACAGGATAAACACAGTGCACCGCTTTGGTTTTTTGGATTTATTCATCTCTGAAGTGAAAATAAATCTTGCACCAAGCAATTATAGAAAAGTTTTACATATTTTCCACATTAGTCATATTAAATGTAAGAAAAGAAAATGATATTGAAGTGTTCAGGTTAGACGTGCAGGTGTGAAAGCAGCTAATGTGAAGTAGGCTAGGCTAAAGCTAATAAACAAAGGAAATAATTACTTTTAATGAAAAACTTTGTTCCTTCAACTCCCACATTTAACTCCTAGTTAATCATTTTTGAATATTAATATAATTGTTTCAAACCTTATTAGTATTAAGATCTGTTTTTCTTCCTTCCATTTTAATGCTAGCTAGCAACAGCAGTACTCACTAGCATGGGCTTTCCACAGATAGCTAGCTGGCTAAGCTCTGGCTGAATCATTTATTTGTCTAAATGATTATTCAGGAAGTAGTTTATCAGCATTTTCTACTGTAAATGTCATTATTAGTGTAGACTACGATTAGAACAAAATGTACCCAGAGTGAACATTATTCAACTTTCTTAGCTAACTTATCGTTATCAGGATGCATTCTTCAAGTGTTGTGGTCATCAGTTTTTTGTTTGTTTGTTTTTAGTTACTGTACATAGGACCTTTTTGATATTATTTCTGACATGCACTGTTTAATTGCTTTATTTTCTGTCACACTTTAGTATTACAACTTTTTTGTTCAGAAAAAAAACAGCTATTTCTGAATAGCAAGAAGAAAGTGGAGCTGCTTTCAGTTTGGTTTTTAAAGCAGCCGGTGCCATAAATTAAGCTTAAATTAAGGTTTAATGTCTATTTATTTCATATTTTACTTAATTCATTTTCTAAATATTTTGTTTGTTTTTATATGCAAAAATATGATTATACAGTAGTGTTGGAAATGGGTAATGTTGGTATTATTTCTGGGTGGCTGGATTGGATTATCTACATTTACATTATTTCCTATGGGAAAAGTTGTTTCGCAATATAAAATTACACCTTAAGAACCCACCTCCGGAACGCATTAAGTTTGTATGCCGAAGTACCATCTATACAGAGATTTCATGGATATTGTATATATTTCATGCAGACACTTCTGCAAGTTTTTTTGTTTTTTTGTTCTACCTCTGAAGCCCATGAGGCTCTTGCTGCACTGCGGTCAGTAAAACATTGGCCTGGAGGTGGTGGAGGTTGTTTTGAGGCTCCTACCCCACCTTAAGCCTGCAGATCTCCATGATATTTGTACAGCTGTCCTGCAGTAATAGAAACGTAATGGCCTGTCATGAGTTTCCTCACTACAAGATGTGAGAACTAATCCAGGTCTGAATGTGATACAGACTCCAGTGGGGAGGTGTATGAATAGCCTCGTAATGATGACTAATTCAATACAAATACATTATTTGGATTAAACAGATAATGTTTTCTGAACAGATACAGTACGAATGTGGACAACCGGTCAGATATAAAAAATTGCATGACAAAGAAAGATCCGTCTGAATTTGCAGCATTAATTTTTTTTCATCCTCAGTAACTGCCTACTCAGGGAGGTTGTTATTTAAATATGGGTATTAGTTCATGTATATTTGTTTAAAAATATTGGAAACTAGAATAAACAAAAATAATAACTGCATTAGGAGGATTTTAGGGTGCATATTTAATGGTATATATATTTTTTATCCTTCTGTATTAGGCCACACCCACTCTATATTTAATTCAGGACACATGATACAGATGTGACTATATGAAGCACTAAACAGATTCAGATCCAGGTACAGATCGTGGCATTGGGTTGCATAGAAAATAGTTTAAGATTTGTTTGATTAAAATCAAGGTAATAAGTTGAAAAGAAACCTGATGAGAATTAACATACGCTTATATTCCTGTGTCATCTGCATTGGTGTCATTAGTCCTGTCTGTTTTACTTAATACTGCTGATCCTAAAAGGGTAAATAACATCATATGTAATCATTGTAGAATGTTTATATGGTTATAATAATCATAGATGGGTTGTATTGACAGAATGAAAGAAAGCAAGAAAGACAGAGAGAAGAAAGAAAGAAAGTACGCACATGTTTTTAAGAATGCCTGTGTAAAAGTTGAGGAAGAGACATGTCATGGTTTGGGAATATGAAAAACAACGGCCATAACTGGATCCGGATGCATTGGACATACTGTAGTGCTTTACTTTCGGCACTGTCATACTGACAACTTTTTTGTTATATTTCTGTTGTCAAGCCGCTAATTAGCCTTAAAGCTGGTACGGTCTGAAGTGAATGCTCAAACTTGTCATTTTAACAAAAGCCTCCTTACTGTGAAGCACTCATTTGAGTGACAGATGCAACCAATTTTCCCATGTTCCCCCTGCAGCAGGCATGGATCACTCAAAGTGGTCTTTATTTCCTTAATATCTTCTTGACATTACATGCATGCTTGATCTGCACTGTCAACATAACCCACAAGAACCGTATCCACTCGTATAGTCACTTATTGTTTGTGTTATAACTCCCTTTTTGCTTCAGTATGATGAATAACAGATGGAGTACAGTGTAGAGTGTTTTTTATCCTCTATACTGTGTGTGTATGTAGTATTGGTCATATTTGAAAATAAATTCATTTGATAAGGGTCGTGCCAAATTTTTATGTAATTTGATTGGTCCAACTGCAAGTTTAAGGAATTCCTGAAATGGCACTACTGTACTGTACCTAGTCCAACATTATTTAACATCAGTTACTACAGGCACATCATCAGCGAGTATAAATTTTTACTTCCAGATTTTCTCCTTAATTTGGTTCAACCAAGGCGTAGGCCAATGTGTGCTTCCTCCAACGGACATGCCGGCACTTGTGTTTCCATAAGCTCACAGATATCCATGCTTGTCTAGTTTCACTATGATTGTGAATTGTGGTACATGTGGGGGTATGAGTGGGCTGCTCCTCCCCCTACCTGAGACAGCATGTCTCCCGGCTATACAGTAGTTGCCTGTCGCATCACCGAATATCGAATATGCGATCTCTCAGATGTTAGGTTGTTAGGCCTCTATTATGGGAGTTTCACAAGTATACAGTAACTTTAGACTTGAAAAATGTAACCACTTTAATGGACGTAACAGTCTGAAGTAAAGCTGTAACTTCACATTTTACACTACGGGAAAGTCTTCAGGACAGGCAACATTAAATTTTGTTATGTCTTGGTAATATGACGAGATGTGTTTTATGTATTTATGTGTGTGTGCTTATAACTCTAAAAGATGCTGGTGAGGGAACGAAGGTTGCGATATCACAAGGTATTAAAGGAACACACTTATTTAGAAAATTTAAATGTAGCTATAAATTGATAAAAAGTGTGATGTTTAATTATTACATAAAAAAACATTAATGATATGAGAAGGGGTAACAGTTGTGTTGGGGCGCATCACATTACCCCACTGTTGACTCCTATAGTGTTTTATTCTCCACGGTGCTGGGTTTCTTACATAACTAATAATATTTACATCATGGTGATTCATCTGTACAAATTCAGAACACTATAGGGGATATTAGGAAAACTATAAATACAAGCCCCACCCACTTTCTATGTTTTCGTCATACTTGAAAACTGATGTGAGTTTGTAACAAATTTGTTGCGAATTCACGAATTGTTTCTGACCTCACATCTGACCACCCAGGCACAACTCCAGATGTGCACTCCTCTACCACATCATTCTTATCATGCTGTCACATAATTTTTAAGCGCATATGGAAAATTAAAGGAGATGTAGCCTGATCCTAATGTAGCTCATGACTGGAAATGATTGCTTTCATTACCCAACAGAGCGGTGCAGCCTTTTGTCACGACAGCACGCATCTGTCAGAATCTTAATCCCATCCATCTCTTCCTGTCCTCCCATCCTGCTGCCTCTCTGACCTTTTCCACGTCCACTTTCACCCCCATCATTTTTTATTTAGATGATGAATTATGTAAGTTATATTACTTCTCCTGACTGGGGTAACCTTGCCCTTTGGTAGAAGTCTAAGTATGATGTAATGGATAACACATTATAATAGAGATGGGTATCACCAGGGATCACCCGATACAATATTATCACGATACCTGGGTGAGATTCAATTTGTACTGTGATTCATGAATTTAAAAATCCTGATTTGATATTAAATATTTTAAAGATTTTGTTCTAATTCTACATAAACTTTGCAAATAATTTGCACCTGTGTGAATAGTGGACAGCACCATCTGTAGGATTCTAGAAGAACAACAACACTTAATGCACCTCCTAAAATGCAAATATATATACATAAATGTTTTTTTTTAAATCAATTTTGGAGTTAGAGTGATGGTACATGATTACCCACACAAAAGAATCATGATATGTAATTGAATCATTTTGTTCCCCCAACTCTCACCTTACATTGTGTAAAAAAAAACCATTAATAACTAATATTTATTTTATTTATTAACAACCAAGACATAATTAAGATGTTACAAACCATAAGTAACTGACGAACTAATATTTTCAGGGATTTCTGCTTAAAGCCCTTGTTTAATCAGCTTTATGGTAAGATAAAATAAGGATTCTTATAGGCCATGTATTTTTTAAACATTTTATTAAATAAACATGATGCAGATGTTAATTTTTTATTAGCCTGTACAGATTTATCTGATCATTGTTCAACAAAAAGAGTGTGCGTGTGTATTAATACATACATATATGTACAGTATTAATACACACGCACACTCTTTTTCCCATGGCAATAAGACCAAAGTGGACTGAAGTCACTTTTTCTAAATATTAGATTTGTTAAATTAGGGCACTTCAGGATTGGGGCACATTTTCCGATCTGCCATGATTCATTGTTTAAGACAGAGTAGTTGCGTAACGGACGTTTCATCTTTTTTCATGGCAGCTGGAGCGCTTGTTTATTTTGTTATTTATCTCTGCGGCCTTAATGTGAAATGGCTGGCGACAGTGGAGATTTAGGACAACTCGGCTGGTTTGTGTGTGTGTGTGTGTGTGTGTGTTTCAGATGAAAAGCAGACTCCTTTGATCTTCATCTTTCTTTTGTTCTGTTTCATTTCTCTCTTTCGAGAACCCTGTCTTGTTGTCGTGGTCACACACATGTACAGTCTACGTCTGAAATCAGCTTCACCCCTACATGAGAAGATGCTATGCGTCTTTGATCGATGATGTTTTAATTCTTTATTTCATTCGCACACATCGCCACCTTTGCCCCCCTGGCTGGTGTTACTGAATGCCCTCTTCCTGTGAGTGGGGCTTTTATGAGAGATCAGATCACCAGGTCATGTGACCTCTATAGACCATTTCTCACTGCTGTTTTTCTTTTCTTCTGCAAGTTTCTTATGAAGTACGGTGACACGAGCGAGTGTATTTGGGGAAAACGTTGCCAGCTAAGATAACGCTGGCTGAAGGATGTTGTGTTCCTCTGGATGATGAATTTGTCCAGCTTGGTTAGTAGATCTGGAGCGGATTTGTTCCTGCAATGAATGTAGTTTTTGTGCGACTTTTCCCCCTGGCTAGACTCCCTACTGGACATTTACTGACCTTTGACCCTGACCTTGCTCCTTTTGAGTGTTGTTTTTGACTAGCCTTTCCACTCCCTTTCAGTTGCTGACTCACTGCTTTAGGCAACAATCTCAGATGATACATCACGCAGAACTGATCACTAGTTCTCATATTCCTGAGCTAGCTTCGTATAGAGCTCAGGTTCAGTCCTAATGACACAGAGCAGATTGGTGAATTATGTAAGCACGAACATCTGCAGGAGGAATTCATGATTAAAGACTGAGACTGTTTCAAATACACTACATACCCTATACACTAGTGTACTATAATCAAGCCTGCATTCAGATTTAATTTAGTTTTTATTTTACTGGACATAGTAACATGGGAATTTTATTTGATAACAGAATGTTTGTTTGCTTTGTAAATATGAGAACATTAATGATAACTGTCAAAGTTTCTTGAACAACTCTTAAAAAAATATGAATTTTAAAAAAATGTTAATAACTAGGAAATTGTTAAGAGAATCTGTAGAAATTTACCATATAGCTATCCTTAAATCTATAAAAATGTACTTTTATAAACATTCATTAATAAATGTAAATGTATCTACACAATCTTTCTTTGGTAAATACAGAAATTTACAACTAAGGAAACTTTTCAGCAACACTTTATTAATAAATAATATTTACTTTATTTATTAAGGCCTGAGACATAATTAAGACATTATGAACCACAAATAAAATTAAATATACTAAAGGAATTTACAACTAAGGAAACTTTTCTTTGTTTATAGAAACAAACAGGAATTTATTTTAACCATGAAAAAAATTAGTAATACCTTGAAATATACTTACAGAATGTTTATTTGTAAGATTAATCTTTTTAGATTTACTTTTAATTAGATATACTTTTTAAAAACATTTTAGTAAGTGAAAAAGTACTTTGAAAACTTATTAAATTGCTATAAAATATAACTACAGTAATAACATTTCAATAATAAATATAGAAGGTTTTTAGAAAACTTAAATTACTTTTATTGTATTAGTCTTTCATAACTGGAAATATACTAAAAGTTTTTTTTTTTGGTTTAAAAAACAGTAGAAATTGACCTTATAACTATGAAACTTTTATTACAACTGTGAAAGGTATCTGGAATCTTACCTTTATAGCTATAACATTAATTAATATTAATACCTGAAATTCGATTTAATTGAATTGAAATTTAATTTGTGGTTAATACAGAAATGTACCTAATTAGAAACTGTCTCAGATGGAAATATTTTAGAAATCTTCCATCTTTCTTTGATAATTCTAAAAACATTCATTAATACCTGGTAATTTGTCATGTTGAAATTAACCTGATACTGTGACTATGAGAACATAATTAGGGCTACATACTGTAACTCAGACCCGGGCATTTTAAAGGTTCGAAAGGTTGCTTGGAATAAAGAAAATAAAACCTACTTTCAAAATTTTGCATAAATGACAGATGTGCTTCACATCTCCACCTAAAACATTCAACCTGACTTTGATGC
>JAQMYK010000002.1:4627372-4642141 GCA_030014345.1 Clarias buthupogon
AGTGTGTGAATGGATGGGTGAATGTGTGTGTGTGTGTGTGCCCTGCGATGGATTGGCACCCTGTCCAGGGTGTACCCCGCCTCGTGCTCGAAGCCTCCTGGGATAGACTCCAGGTCCCCGCGACCCTGATCACAGGATAAAGCGGTACAGAAGATGAATGAATGAATGAATGAATGTATATAGAACACATTAAGAAAAGCTCACCCAGTTTTCCAAAAAAACGAGCCACAGTGCCACTGTGTCGCCTGGTTTGGGTCAATGAGGTTTAAATTAAGCTACAAGTTTGGGAAATACAATAGAATCTCCCGCAATTGATTAGATGTTTGAGTGAGATCGAAAAAGTGAGTCACGTATACTTTAATTTATGCTAACTTAAGCATGATGATGTAGCTGCGGTCGAGAAGGTCTTAGAGCCAGAATTCACACATTATTCAAAAAAACATGCCCACATTGTGGTGTCTGTATTGGACAGGATCTCTACATGCCACCTGTATACATCCTGACCTCATAATAATTCATACACATTACTTTCTCATCTCGTTATTCACTCTCACTCGGATGTACAATATTATGCATGGGGTGAATCTTCTTCAGAATGAGTGTGTGTGTGTGTGTGTGTGTGTGTGTGTGTGTGTGTGTGTGTGTTGGTGCGCTATGGGACCTTTGCTAGAGACAGTCCGCATTCCTGATAGGAAGCAGCAGCAGGAGAGCTTCCTTTGGTCTGCAGTATAGAAAGCAAATAAGTTAATCAAACGCAGCAAGCCTCTCACTTTCAACTCGGCAGTCGTCAGACTGACAGAGGGGGTGTCGAGGACACGCTTCAAACCTCGGGGTGAGGAGACGGAGCAGCTGCTTTCCCAAGGACGTGAAGGTCACTGATGGAAAAGGCACGCGGCACACGGGCAGCCGTCCAACGCTCAGGGTTCATACGGAACAATGTGAACTGTACACGCTCCGATGTGACACGACAACGCGAGCAGATGCGCCTGCTGCGCTTCACCGGCAAATATTACTCACCTAAATGCAATTCCCTCTCTCACCAGGATGCTTCATTCAGCCTCAGTCATCGCAGAATCATCCCGATGATGTCCTCGGCTGTGTAGTTTCTTTTCATGGTGTTAGACGTGAGGACTGAATAGAAAAAATTCTATTTTTTAGGTTATTTGTATTATTATTATTCCCTTTACTGGTGGAATATTAGGGTCCATGTACGTGTGCCGGATATCTTCAATTCAAGGAAATAAAATGCTATTTTTGTACAGGTAATCTCTGACGTACGAATAAGTTAAGTTCCAGGAGCATGTTTGTAAGTCGGATTTGTTCTTAAGTCAGATGAAGTGAGTCTTATATCCCTTTGACATAAAAAAACAATGTAAAGCAAACCTTGATTAAATCTGTCCCCTTTCCTCACACTGCCACTTCCTCATGTGACCAAAAACCATAACGAAATCAATCTCACACATGTCAAATGTAACAAATGTGATGCCATTTTGTCTTAGAGCTGTTTTCCACTGTATTGGACTGTGAACTCTGTTTTGTTGAGGATTTTCCAAAATTAGGATTATTCACCATCAGGACAGATTTACAGGACAGACGTTTTCTATCATCGTGCTCCCGGACTGATTCATTGAAACCGTTGAGGCCGACTCATTTCTCCCACACACACACACACACACACACACATACAGTACATACAATATACTGGACTTTAAACATTTTATACATTTACTTACACACTGAAAATATTGTATATAATTGGAAATATTAGCATCTGGTGCACTGCAGTGTCTATTTCTTGTACAATACATGTGAGCTACTTCCGCCATTTGTTCGCATCTAGAGTACGAATGTTACCGTTGATCCGCAGTTTCGTTCGTATCTGCAGAAGTTTCATAACTCGAATGTTTTTAAGTCAGGGACTACGTGTATAACGCTTTTAACAATGGTCATTGATGCGAAGCAGCTTTACAGAATCGAAAGAAAATTATGGAAACGAGTATGAAATGTGTGAGAAAATATGTCTGAATCAAAATAATCAGATTATCCCTGATGAGCAGGTCAAGGACGAGTGCATATCTTGACCATAAAGAGATTAAGTGTGATGATTTTTTCATGTAAAAAAAAACACAATATAATGTCGAGTCAGCATGCTTCTTACTGCACACTAATAAAATATATACAAAAAATTATGTAAACTGGGAGCTCAGATCCAGGCTAGAATTCGAGTATGTTTAATAAACCATGTCACTTTCCAGTTCCATCAGTTACACTATGCCGTATCTGCTTTCCTGTCCACACATTTAGTCCTATTCCTGTTTCCTTTAGATTTTCTAGCATAAACACAATCATCACAAATATCAGTTTCCTCTTGAAATTAATCAGATGCTCTCAGCTGCTCGGTTAGAGTCGCGGGTTTCATGTTTCTGAAGCAGAGTTTCCATTCTGGATTTTTGAATTGAGAAAATCTAAACATCATAATGTTTCTTGTCGATGCAGTTGTGTCTCCGCTTACATAAAAAGTAGAATAAAATGTACAAAAATAACTGTTTCTTCATCTCATGATGAGCTGAACAAGCAATGGTACTGTTATATACTGTTTATTAAGAGACTACTGTTGCTGTCCAATCAATTGGATTTCATGGAAGCAATTGTGCTTTGTAGGGATTTAATGCCACAAAGAAATGCTTCATCATCATCATCATCTTCATCTTCATTGTCATCATCAAATATCATCTCTAACCCACCTCACATATGCTTTTAATCTCCGCTTGGCCCTGTGTCACAGAAAGAGCTGGAACATGTGCACATGTGTAACGCGGCGTACTGAAAGTTTAGAGTTCCTAAATAAATGTAGGCTGATTATCTGGTTCTGCTTCTGAGTGCTGTGTAGAAGTGTATATATGAGAGTAAGCACCAGAACAGGAAGAGAAATGCTCCGCCTGGACGGCTTCAGAGAGACTCAAATTCAAGACGCAGACATGCTGCCGTGCTCGTTCTGAGGTCACAGAGGACAACGATGTCGGATAGACTGATAGAAAGGAATAGACGTGGACTGTATGTTTGTGTGTAGGAAGACGTTAGATATGAAAACTGGGATATTAGATTGCCTTAGCTGAAGCTTTTCACTACTCGTTTTTTTTTCCCCAATTCCAGGTGGATTGACATATTTGTCCACCGTCTGGGGTCATCACGTTATGAGAACACAACAAACTTCTGCAAATCATTTTGTCCATTTTTACACACTTGTTTCTCTTTTAAATAAGTGATGAAGTCCACCAACGTGAAACAGCACTTCCATCCAATGTTGTGGTTGACGTCATGGTAATACAGGACGGTAATTATTATATGCACTTCTTACTTGATGCAGTGCCACAGCCACCTTGTCAATGTGCTGTAATATAGGATGAAGTAAATAATTTACAATATAAAATGATAATTGCTTTTAAATCAGATGAGAGTTAGCACTTTATCCTGGTCAAGGTTGTAGTGCATTTGTAGCCTCTATCTCGAATACACGTAAATCAGGCCTCCAGTCCATCACAGGCCACCATAGACGCCTAGAAGTGAGAGGAAACCAAGGAGCCCATATAGTCACCAGAAGAACATGTGAAATTTGTCATATACTGAAAACTAAGGACTCAGGGTTGAAAATTGAGATCCGAGGGGATAACACCATGTTCCATCACCATGACGCCCACAATACAACCTCATGTGGTCCAAATGGCTTTAAGAATTCTTCAGAAATGAAAAGGCTGTTCATGTGGAGCACATGATCATACAAGTCCTAGTTTTAGCAATTCAGCAGAAACGATAACACACTTTTGACCAATCAGAAGCAAGGATTCAGTAATTCTGTACTAAGGCTGTGGGTTACTGGTTGGAAGGTCAGGGTTCGAGCTTCAGCACTGCCACTGTTGAGCCCTTGAGCCAGGCCCTTAACCCTATCTTCTCCAGGGGTTCTGTAACCCTGGTTTTCCAACTGGGATATGTGAAAAATAATTTTACCGTGCTGTAAAGTACATGTGACAAATAATTGAACATTATTATCTACTGTAACACACCTTTGGATTCTCACTCTGAGGCAAAGACACCATGATACTACAGTATATACATTGGTACAGTTACTATTGGACTATATGCCAGTCTATGGCAGGCCTGAAACACTACAGTAAGCTAACTGATGTAATGTCTTTCTATCACTCAGTGATATATCTGTCAGTAAATATCATTTAATGGTGACAATTTGCACATCACATCACACTGATTGTGTTTAAATCTGCGTTCCTGGCAGCCGCTGCATACTAATTTACATGCTGAAAGTGGTTTAGTTGTTCTGCGGAATGTTGTTTGGAATGAAATCAAAGGAAATGTGCTGTGGAGAGACTTGAACCTGGTCCTGGTATGCACAGTGATTTATTCCTTCGTGAACTGTTTTCACTCTGAGAGACTTTAAAGCAGAGATTACCACGACGTTAACAAACTGACTTACACTTAACCAAGTCCAGGATACAAGAGTCGAAATGATCGAATGCAAAACATAAAAGCGGCGAAAATGTTCAGTGTTTTAATATGTTTTTTAAAAATATATATACAGTGCTGTGAAAAGGTATTTGCCCCTTCCTGATAATTATTTTTGTTGTTGTTGCATATTTGTCTTATGGACAGCTTTAAATGTGAGCTGATTTTGAGTCAGTACCATACACTTGACTTTTCCATACAAAGCCGAGGATGCGACATGACGCACTTCAAATAAACAGCTTTGTTATTTAAGAAAACAGAAAAGAGTTGATTATTAGGATTTCTGTTAATATACAGTAGCTTTCATGGAAGGAGTCTCCAGTGTTAGTGTCATGTAATAGTTTCCTGCAAGAGTTTTTTTGCAGGAAATTGTCAGGGTTTCTACAGTAACTACACAACCTGTGTCTTTTTGTCGTATAACTTGAAGACAAATAGAAAATTTTATTTTTGTGGTCCAACAATGGAACGCCTCTAGTGTTTTCTTTCTGATGGGTTTGTTTTTCCATGTGGTATAATTATTTCTGATTATTAAGGGGTACTATAAGTGGCCTAACAATGTTATCCTGGTATTGAGTCAATCTCTACAGTACATCGCCATTCTCTTTAGTTTTCTTGTGCTTTATGTTTGTTTGTGGCCAGAGATATTTTTGAAAAATGCTGCTCGTGTGGATGAAATCTTTTGGGGAAAGTAAAAACCATAGACTATTTATATACATGTGGCTCAGGGTGACCTTGGTTCAGGGTATCACAAAAAGATCTTACCACCAGATTAAACAGTCCATGTAACTGACCTTAAGAAGCCCTTTTTGATTTATAGACCCTTTTAAAGCCAGCACTTGGACCACTTCTACCCCATGTCACATCGTGTCCAAGTCCTTATCACCACTGACCTTCTTGCCAAAAGAACATTAGAGACAGAAATAGGGGACATGGATGGAAGCTTTTGGATGTTGCTGATATCACATACTGTACCATCATAAATATGAAGTGTTAGAGTAAACCCATGTTGCTCACTGTCATTAATTAATGTAGGTATTCTAGGGTTTCCTCCGGGTAATCTGGTTTCCTCCCACATTCCAAAGACATGCAGATTAGGGCTAAATGGCGTTCTCAAATTGCCCGTAGTGTGAATGTGCGGTTGTATAAATGGGAATAAATACAATGGTACTCCATGCCTACACTGGCCTCCATGCTTCCTAATTGGTCTACAGATTGGTACAGATAGCACCTTTCTGAACAATCATAGTTAGATCCTTTCTAGCATAGACTAATTGCTGGAAGACTTTGACATTTGCAGTGCATTTTATTTAGGTTTTTCATGCGTCCTCTTTAATTCCAGTTTGATGTAGCTGTGCTGTAGGTCTCAGCAGGTTTCCATAAACCCATGGCCAGCTTTGTTTGTCTGCAATCAACTGCCACAAATGACCATGAATAGGCAGTCATAAAAAGTTGCATGCTCAAAACATACATAGCCCACACCGACAGGCTACAAGTCACTGTGAATCACCCTGAGATATTCCCCAGCAAACCAAGCTCTTGGTGGTCATACAGTATGACTACCCCAAGCTCAAGCTCATCATGACTGAATTTGCAGCCACTTGTGGAGAAAAATCATAAGCAGTTTGGGTGTAACAGCAATTAAGTTTTTTTGAACTGACTGGCATGTCCTCTCCAGATATACAGTAGGCATTCCGATAGAGTTCCCGTGACTCCAGACATTGGAGGCTTATATCTATAAAATAATATTTGAAAAAACCCTGTCTTCACAACTGCTCAAGAGCAATCAGATGCTCTCAGTGGTGTGAGTTATACACAGGTGATTTGCATCATCTGAAAAGAGAGCTCAGAACATGGACTAAAGCAGGTGCGTAACACGATTCTGAATACACAGAACTTGACCGAACTTTTAACCTCTAACTCTAAGTACAGTGCAGTTTAAACATTTCACTCTGTTTCACTTGCTTGTAATGATTTATATCTCTCTCAAGGATTCTTCCTCATGTTTGTCTCAGGACGTTTTCCCAGATCACTGTTGTTGGTTTGTTCATTATAGAGTTTGTCAGTTCCTTTTTTAGTTTCTGAAGAAAATAACTTTTTAGATATGAAACACATCATACAACGTTTTAGACATAATACAGTACATCAGACAAAATATATGAAACACTTTTATATATTCTGTTAGTCGTTACCACGGTAATGCGATAGGTCTCCGGGGGAAAACGGAGGAAACGGCTGAAGCCGTCGTCCCGCTGACTCGAACTGATTTGTGGTTAAACATCCTCTTAGCTGGTTTTGCTTGCCATTGACCATAGTAATGACCCTGTAACGGCTGTGCCACCCAGCACGTGTCGCTGGAGCGCGGCGTCCATAAACACCACCACTTCCAGCGTCAACAAACACGTGGAAACATTTCACCGCGGGGCAGCTGGCGCGAGGGCGGTCCGTCGCGTTTATCTTGGGCATCAAGTGAATTAACACACCGTCATGCAGAGGAGAGCTCAGATACGCTAAAACAAACACTTACGCATGGCTTAACAATGCTGTACAGACACACAACCATATGGTTGAATAAGTTCATCTGTACCTACGGAGTGTGGTCTTGTTATGTGGAATGTTTGTGTGTGTTATTTTTACTAGAGTGTAATTACATGTCTTTAGAATTGCCTCTCAAAGTGTTTTTTTTCCCCCAAAGAAAAATCTGTTAAAATGTTGTTCAAAATGTTGGAGCATTATCCTTATTTTTTCTAACAAAGAAATTTCATATCCATGTCGAAACTAAGAAAAAAATGCAACACACACTAGTCAAACAGCATGATATTAAATTATTCCATCCATCCATCTAGGAACCTCTGTAGTCCAACTAGGGGCCGTGGACGCCAATGGTGATTAACATTGTATTTATTTCCACTTTTACAAGCGTGGTAGAACCTCTGGTCAACGTTCACACACTACAGGCAATTTTGGAACACGAATTAGCCTAATCTGCCTGTCTTTGGATTGTGGGAGGAAACCAGAGAACCCCGGAGGAAACCCACCAAGCCCTGGAGGTGCAAGGCAACTACTAAGCCACGGTGCTTTTTTATTATTTTTTTCATAATGCTTTTATAGTATTCTAAAATTATATGACGTTCTTTTTAGCTCAGATATTCCCTAATGCAAAGATCGAGTGACCGAAAAGTATCTAAAACCTGCAGTAAAATTAGCTTAGTTATTCCCGAAGGTATCATTGAACAGTATGATACGCATATATTAATAATATAACCACATGTAATTTATATTACACCAGAGGAATGCTGCTAACATGCTGCTAAAATACTCGACGGTAAACTTTAAATAAAGGCGGAAAAAAAAATAAAACGGGTGTTCCTAGAAACAGCACAGACTCGATGTGACGTTCTGCAGTAACCTCAATAAACCTGAGAACATGTTAACTCAGCTACCGGAGTTGTATTTTGCATTAATTAAAGCAGCTGTCGGTTTGTGTCTCCTTATAGGGAGCGCGTTAAAGATCTGGAAAACTCACACACAAAGTGATAAATTGAATTTCTGTCCACCTCGTCGGGAAACGGGACGCAAGAGTATCGGGTTCTGTGTTTTGATTCTGCACAATCATTGCAGACATTAGTGTGGCCGAAAAAAGAGATGTCCAGACGTCTCGGGCAAATTTGTTTTAGAGAAACTGTCACAGTAGCTAAACCAGCCGGGTGGGAAATCCAAGCCAGGTCTGGGTGCCTGGATGAGGAGGGGGGTGAAGGGGGGGGTGAAGGGGTACGAGGACAGCGATGTCGTGTGTTTGTGGTTAAATTGTAATTTAATGACATAATTAGAATGCATCCGTATTTGGAATGCACTGCACATGGCGTGCGAAAGTTTGTACACCCTTGCAACAAAGTAAATTTAATTAGAGTCCATTCTCTGTCCTGTGCACTGAATGTCTTTTAGATCCTCTAACATACAATTTCCCTTTATATTGTTTTTGACATATTGGTTGTAACTGTGTCAGATGTCACACCCTGTTGTTTTAAGAGCCTGGATACTGAGAGGTTTATGGACAAAATTTGACATTCGTCATTTAGTTAATTCAAATTGTTTCTGTTCGTCCTTTTTTATCCTTTAAATATTTAAATCTAGACCAGTTGTGGTAACAGAGCCATCTGATTCAGGTTAATGTCTGGAAAATAACCACGCTTAATGGTTATATGGTTAAACTCGATTCAGACTGGTTGGGAGGTTGAATCCAGACTACACACATAGTAGAAGTGTTTGCTTAATATGAAGGACGTTCAAGTCAAACCAGGACTTTTGGTTGTGCAGAATAACAAAACACAATTATGAGAGTATAAAAAAGTCTCTTTATTTATTTCTCTATATAATCCCCTGATACACTAATACACTTATCCCAGTTTTTCCTCTAGTGCTTGAGACACAATCAAGATAGAAAGTTTTCTCATCTTCACATCTGAAACACTGGCCTCCCAGGAACTCCCTTAATCCTATAATTAAACGTGTGGAGCGAGGTCTGGACTGTACAGGATATGGCAGTAACTACCAGCTGAGTTTTTGTAATGTGCAAGTGTCGTTGATGAATGTGTGTGTCTACATTTCCAACAGACAAATGTGTCTCTTTCTCAAGTTGGAGACAAGTCATCGATTAATTTTCAAGGATCAGGTGCTCTACTCGCTGAATGTTAACGGGAACGACTGCAGTGGGCTTCAAGCCACCTCGGCTGGGGTCGTCACTCACGAATGTACGACCTTCTTTAAAACATTTACACCATTCAAATACTTTACTGCAGTTATGAGTAATATATATAAGTCCCAGGTTGAATTGAACGCCCCCTATATAACTTCTAGCACATGTAGTGGTTAAAATGTCCCTGGGGCGCAGGCTAAGTTGGACATTCGTGTTGTCCGATACACTCATTATACGTAAATTATAAAACACAGCTGTTATTTTTCCCATTTCAAAAACCCAGGGGTGCGCAAACTTTTGCACTTCGTTTTCCAGTTTGTATTGCATATGTTATCCATATACTAATTACATACGTGAATGTAATAATAATAAACATAACACTAAAACAAACACAGTGGTCCGCTGTGTCCACACACACACTCACACACACACACACACACACACACACACACACACATGTTGCAGGAGGTTATCGATATTGAGCCGTCAGCTTGCAGCCCCCTTTCCTTCCCCCTGCGGTGTTTACGACTGTGGCTCAGGAAGGGAATCTATGCTACAAGGGTATATTTTTACCTGCGTTGTCGGCTCGGGGAGAAGTTTGTAAGGAGACACCGGTCGGTACAGCGAGCTGGCGGAGCTCAAAGCCCGAGCCGCGTGGAGCGATGCGGAGTATGTGGGCAGAGTGGCAGCTCCTGTGTCACTGTATATGTATGCTGGAACATGCATCCGTCATTATGATACCCGAGCGGAGAGACCAAAGGAGAGAGGTGTTATGGGAAAAGGGAAAGGTCAAGCAGAAGAGAAGTGGGGATGAGTTCGAGGAAGTAAATCAATCCTAAAAAAAAAAAAAGGAGATGCTTTGAGATATTGCTTGACCAACATTAGCGTGTTTAATAATGTATTCAGGAATAAAACACATGAGGGGCGGGTGTGTTCTTATAATAACGAAGGACAGGGCGTTGTGACGAAGCGGAGTGAAGCGCAGTTTGAACACAAACATGCCATACTTCTTAGTTGTTCCCTCACAAAGATCTAAAAACCTGGGATGGAAAAGTTACTCAAAGTTTCAAAGCCCTGACATTGGATTCTAATACACATGACAGATGCATAACATCATGGTCTGGTGTGATTTTTTTTTTTCTATTTTGCCTCCTATTTTATTTACGGCTAATTCACAGCCATCTTGGTGGCTCAAGCAACAAACTCCTAACCAGGGATTGCGAAGGATTTACGCTCTAAAGCACATAAACCCAGCTAACTATACCTTTTTGAATTGATTCTCACATTACACTAGGGGGCAGCGTAACCCACTCAAAGAGAAAGTTATCCAACCTCTTCCGCCTGCGTGAGCATGCAGATGCCCATGATTGGCTATTGTCTTTGTGATTGATCTGAAAGAGGGATTTGATCTTGTGATTGCCGGATAGTAATAAAAAGAGAAACCCCTTTTTGTGGCACAAATTCACTGCTTTATTCTGTATACAGAGTCGTGGGAGGGATGGAGCCTATTCCAGGAGACTTCGCACTAGGAAATTTAATTAACTTCACCTCATTGGAAGCACTGCCTGTTTCTGTTAAGTTTCTGTTATGGAAAATGAATCAACCCCTGACCAATCAGACTTGAGATTTTGCGAAGTGTTTGGTCAGGAGTTCATCCTGGTGCCTAGTCGGGGGATTTGACCTCCGTTCAGTTGGATAATATCTTGAGACGCTGTGATGCAACAGTCCACAATCTCTAAGTTGTATCTGTGTAATAAGAGAGAAAGCCCAAACCCAGAAAGAAGCAGGTCATGCATGTCGCGTTGGGGTTATGGGTAAATCCTCCTTTCCTGCCCATGGGGGGGCTTTAAGGCAGCAGGAGCTGATTAGCTTAGTTTAATAACACTCATTTTACAAACACAGGGAGCTTTTATGCCACTTAAGCCACCAAAGCTCATTAGAAACCCGGCGGCCTCGGCAGGTATGGTTCCTATTTCACACTGCAGTGGAAGTCAGGCGCAGATCAGTCAATGGAAGTGATTTAGCGCAGAGGAAGGAGACAAGGTCGGCTTCATTTAGGAGCAACAAATGCAGAGGGATCTAGGCTCGGACAAATGAGTCTCATCTGTGGATTTCTCTAAGTGATAATAAATGATTGTGTGGAGGTTTGGAGGGGGAACAAAACGTCATATGGTCAAATTCAGATGTTTTCCAAAAATTTGACCACATGATGGTTTTCCCCCCCTAAACCTCCACACAAATGAAATTGGTGTTTTCTTTGCAAATTCAATAACTCAATCACAAGTAACAGTATAAAGTCTGGTTTCTCCAAGAATAAGAGACAAGCTGGAATGTTAAGACTTTTCATTCCAGTAAAGTTAAATTGAAAAACCAAGAGAAAAATAATCATACGTTTACAATCGGGAAATGAGTTCTCTGTGTAATTATCAGCCTCGTCCACATCAGTCTCTGCCTCTTCATCGTCTCGATACCCCGAGGATTTGTCCTAATGCTCACATCAGGGAGAAAATAATCACTGCGTCTTTCACTCGGCTCTATTCTCTACCCTCATTTTTATTAATGTAGTTTTCAGAGCCTTTAAACATTTTGAACATTTACATTTTTTGTTGACACGATGCTCCTAAACAGCATTGGGAATATTTTCGAGTTCAAATTACATATTGAATTATGTAATAATGGAAAGTTATTAATTATAAGGCAAAGTTTTAGGCATGATTAAACAGACTAGACTGTTTGTTAAACTGGTTCCTTTCTTATCCTGCATCATTTTAATATCATTTTGACAAAATGTGAATATGTTTTCTTAAAATCAAGATATCAAAGTATGATCTTAGCATAAACACAAGTTTGGTATCCGTATTAATTCAAAAAGACACAGGAAAGAGGCAACACACTCTTGCCTCTTGCAGATTGACGTAAAAGGCTTTAGGAATAATGAAATAGATTACGTGTCTTGTTTTTAGTTCTCTGCTATAGTGACGTATTCGTTTCATTTCAGGTCCTCCAGGAAAGCGTGGCAGGATGGGAAGACAAGGAAATCCCGGTGAGTTCTACTGAAAATTCTACTCAAGTCTTCTGGTATTGTTTAAATCTCATTGTGATTCACTGATGAAATCTCTCACGTCACATTCTCAAGAAATATCTCTCTTTAAAAAACATCAAAGGGTTCGATGCTGTGATGTAGTATTTATAAACAAGGATCTTCCAAACATCATTCAGGCACTAATTAAGACCAGAATGAGTCAGCTGGAGAGTAAATTGTCTCATCTCACACAGACACTGACTCAGACGGTCCAATCTGCTTTAACTATCCAAACACACTCTTACTCATTGTTTTCTCTTTGAGATAGACATCGTCGTCGTAACAGATCCTGCACGATAAGCGGTGAGACCTCAGTGAGCGCTGAGACACACATGCTTTCTTTCCCACTCCTCAGGGTGCTGGTAAACTCTCATTGATGTATCAATTCATAAAAAATCCTATTTGTAATCATGAGATATTTATTAACAGCTAAATATTAACTGATTTCCACATTTGGTCCCTTATTTGGGTGCTTGCGAACGAGGAGGTTTATGCAACTGATTAAGGCGATTCCATGGAAGTGCAGCTAAACCATGGGGAGAAATCTAGGCCTTAAAAAAATCAATCATTCTTGTGTGTAAAAATACCACATCTGCTTATACAGTGTGAACGTTGACTTTTAAATTAACTATAACTATAAAATCCTGTATATAATAAAAACCGATAAAATGCTGTATATTTTCAAGACGTAAATGATGAAATGCAAAAGTTCACTTTTACTGTATCTGCAGAGATTACATTAAAAGTTTGCATTATAAGTATTAATTCACTGATAGTAAGCTTGTCCATGCTCTCAGGCTTTTTGTTCACCAATATGAGTCTAAACACCTCATCCATAACGCTGGAACCACTCATTATATAATCGCTTGATTACGTAGTGCTATAAGCCTTGAGTTAATAAATCATACAACATGACTTCGACATGTCTTGACTAATCCCGTCTTGTTTTTTTTTTTAAGGTTTAACCGCGACGTAGAGCTTTTGTACTTATCTCATTTCTAACCCAATCCCTCTGCGCTCCCACTGAACCACTGGGAATATAGTGAGATATGCGCGGCAGCTCTCTCAATTTAGCTCTGTGACAGAATAATAATAATAATAATAATAATAACAAAAATAAAAGTAAAATTAGCAATCCATTACAGAAGTCATAAATAAAATGCTAAGAAAATTTTATAACAATTCGCATTAAAAACAAGCATCTCATGGCGGTCTCACGTGTGTGTGTGTGTGTGTGTGAAACGAATTACATCAGAAGCTCTGTTTAAATTTAAAATTAGAAAGCAAAGAAAAAAATCAGTTTGTTAACACAAACAGTGACTTATTCATTTTCTTTTCTTTTTGATTTTTTTTTCCAGTAGTCCAAACTCGATCGATCTTTGATTCTTATTTAAAAAAAACCTTAATCGCCTCTAAAAAGATATTTTCCTTATGTCATTTCTAAATCCCGAAGAGCTTTATTACAGATCCGTCTTATTAAAAGCATCTGCCCGTGAGCAAGACGAATCTTCATTTCATTCCAACGCACCTGTTTTTAAAGCCTTCTGTTCTCCACAAGGATCGAACTTTTTGAACTTTGTCATGTTTTGGGCTGAAATATGTTCCTCTCTTTAGCCTTGAAGAAATGGATGGCTTTACATGGACTATTTCAATAAGCTTCATTTAATTTGACAAAAGCCAGAGAGTCATTCTGTGGATAATGAACTAGGCATGTATTAAATATGAGACCTTTCTCCAAACTGTTGTGTGTGTGTGTGTGTGAGTTAATGTTATAACCAGGACATGGGTGTGAATGTGCCGAGAAATTTCTGAATTTCAGTAGACTTGTTATGGGGCATTGGTGGCTCAGTGGTAGGTTTTTCGCCTGCCACGCGGAAGGTCCGGGTTCAAGGTCCGGATAAAATGGGAGGGTTGCGTCAGGAAGGGCATCCGTCATAAAACCTGTGCAGAATTGTTGTGTGGATCGCGTGGCAATGCAATCAAAAGTAAAAGGTTCACACAGGCCCATGAAGCCTGAGTCTGTATGACACACCTGCACTTTGACGTGCCGTTAGCTCATATTTAATCGCCGTTCAGAATGAACGCTAAGGCACATTAGCAACAAAAACGTACCTCATTTAGCAAGCACGCTCAGCATGCACTTTATCCACGCTAGGGTCCTGATAGATCCCAAGTTTTTCCTGAGGAAATTAGATGTGAAGTAGGAGAATTCACCCAGTCTACACACACACACACACACACACACACATTTACAAACAGACTACATGAAGAGAACCTGGAAACAAAGCAGACAGTACAATGAACAAGATCATTTACAAATCTCAGGTACTGTAGCTAGCGAAGGGAATAAATTAACTTCAAACACCTACTACAGTACTTAGCTAATTGTTCAACAATATTTTTTATTGATTTTTAACAGGGATATAACAGGGTAAACATGCAAAGTTTTAATACAGGTTTTATAACCCCCTTATAA
>JAQMYK010000002.1:4662072-4691006 GCA_030014345.1 Clarias buthupogon
TAAAATAATGCAATCGGTTAAAAAATTAAGTAAATATAAAATACAATGCAGTCGGTTCGGACGTAGCACAGTGCTCATTAGATAAACGCGCAGCTAAACAGATGAGTTTTATATAGTAGAAGCCATGTCTAGACATGAGCAAGACAATGTGCAGAATAATGATCCAAGTCACAATCGTCAGGTCAAAGTCGTCATTCTCAACTTTCATCCTCATTCTGATTCTTCTTCTCTTTCTTACTCTGATTGTCTTTTTCTGGATCTGATTCTGACTCTGATTGACTCTGATTCCTGTTCTGATTTAAAAGAATCACATTCAGAATCCAAATGGAAATGAGGAACACAAACAGAACAAGATTCTTATTCTTATTTTCATTGTTCTTCGGATTCTGACTCTGATTCTTATAAAGATTCTCATTTTTATATTCAGTCTCATTTTCATTCTGAGTTTGATTTTGATTTTGAAACAGTTCTCGACCATCCAACTGATTATACGGTATTATTACTCCAGTACACTCATTTAAACCGGAAGTGGTTTAGTTTCATTCCCATTTTAATCTTTATTCTTTTTTTCCCCTTTTTCCCACTTTAATTATGTTCCTCATTTCTATTCTGATTCTAATTCCATTTATAAATGTCCCAACGATTATTCTGACGCTGGTGGTGATACGACTCTTGTCCTGATTCTGACCCTGATTATTAATGATCCCATTTTTCTTTTTGGTTTTATTCTGATTCTGATTGTGTTTCTTATTCTGACTCTGATCGTAAAACACCAAATTATTTAATAGCTGCATAATTATTTTGGTTTATTCAACTGAGATTATTACAAAATGCGAATATACTTATTAAAATTAATTAATGTACCCTCTCATGTGTGTTCTTCCTTGTCTGTCCTCAGGGGCCACCTGGACTAAAAGGAGATAAGGTAAACATGCACTTAGGTTATTTTCATCCCCAGCTTCTAAATATTATTTTTTTCTGACCTTTACTGTAGGTTCTGAGAAAGTTCTGATTTCTAATAAATATGTGAGCGTTCCTTTGCTATAACTTGGCTGTAGGAGCCCTAGTTCTTCATAATGCTAGTTTTTGTAAGAAAGGTTCCAATAATATTGTTAAATGTTTTTATACCATTTAAGATAAAGTCACAGGTTTAAACCTCACCTTACACGTTACTCTGTCGTGCCGAAAGGTAATTGTCTCTCGCGCTTCACGGCAACCACATGTTTTTCCAAATTGTCTAGCAGCGAGCGGCGCGGTTCCTCTGTGCTGCCCTGCGTGCACGCGGACACGAGAACGCCAGGCGTCAGACCACATCTAAAAAAAAATGCAATAAACAAAAAACAAGGCTTGGAATATTCCTGTTGATTATCTCTGGGAAAAGCCACAGGAGTTTGCCCTTAATCAGCGTCTCCGTTGCTCCACAGCACAAACTTCCTTTCGCATTAATCGCCATGTTTCCTTGTTATAGTGGAAGTCAGGACGTTATAATGATGAGCAGGAGGTTAAAATGACATGCAAACACAGCAGAGAATCATAATCACTACATTTCTGACTTTTTTGTCTGTAGGGTGACCAGGGAGAGATTGGGCCACGGGTAAGTTCTTCATCTTCTTGGTAAACATGATCAGAATTCAGTATTTAATTATATCGCACTATTATTAAATACTACAGTTAATCTCTGGGGGCAGATTATTTTCTCTTCCAAAGAAAAGTTGTTTGTAATGTGTCATTCAAGAAGTTAAAAAATAAAACCTGAAAATGAACAACAGTACAAGTTTATTTAAAGTTGGTCAATTTGGAAATTTGATACAAACTTTCCAAAATATGAATATTTGAATAGCACGAGTTTAAAGTCAGAATTCTAAAGAAAAAAGTCAGAATCTTTATATTACGGTCAGAATTCTGAAGGAAAAGAAAAAAAATTCTGAGTTTCAAGTCAGATTTCAGAAAGTTTGGGGTTTAATGTCAGAATTTTTAGATCAAAGTAGGAATTCCAAGGACAAATGTCAAAATTTTGAGTTTTTTTTTTAAGTTGAATTTGAAATCAGAACTCAAACAGTTTTTTTTTAATCCTCTTCCATATGTCCCTCACGTCCAGTCTTCAGAGAATTAAATCTGACGTCTGAAGTAAAAGTTTCTTGGAGTTGTGAGGATTACACTGGTATAATCATCCTTACTTAGCCATGCAATGATTTTCATTCTAATTGTATTATGTTACCAAGTTTAACATCAGAGTGTGCAACGTACATTATCATTCAGCAGTCCAAAAAAAAGCCATCTTTTTTATTATTATTATCTTCTATATTATTATTATCTATTTTTTTTTTTTTTTTTAAGGGAGACGAGACAAGCCTCCTTTCCCCCATGATTTAAGTTCATGACTGTAGAATATAATCATGCCAATATTTTGCTTTCTGATTAACATATTGTAAATTAACCATATTTATTATAGATGCCTATGAAATATATTAATGGTAAAAAAACAAAGAAAATAAAAAATAGCAAAATCCAAGTGTGAAATCCATCAGTCTTTGTTTTGTTCCTCTCCTGAGCACTCGAGCACTTTGAGCAACAGATCAACAGTAAAGATGTCAGTTGGGTTGATAGTAAAGTGCTGGACTGGCTCTGCTCTCTCGTGGGGGTAAGGGATGGATATTTAATGTCCTTTATTTAGCTTATATTAGGGGCAGGGGTAGTTCAGTAGTTAAGGCATTAGACTGTGGTTCAGAAGGTTCCTGGTTCAATCCCTGGTACTATCAAGTTGCCCCTGTAGCCCTTGAGCGAGGCACTTAGCCCTCAACTGCTCAGATGAATAATGAGATGAAACTGTAAGTCACTCTGGATGAGGGCGTCTGCCGAATGTTGTTTTTACTGTGGCTGAGGTTTTGGAATAGGCACTTCCAGCAGACAGCTCCTGACCACACAGATGTTAATATTATTACTCCTGTACTTTCCTTACACCTGAAATGGAGGAATTTTGGGTTCAGGATGATTTAATCACGATCCCGCTCAAGCCTGTATTGTAATAGTGACTGTAACGATGTCCATCATGTCTCCACTCCAGGGCCAGGCCACTCACGCAGGCCTGTACAGTAATCAGATACCCATCAAGGTTTGTCCGTCCTCTGTTTCTGTCCATGTGCTCTTCTAAACCGCTTCCGACAGAGAGCCACCCGATCTCCTCTCACCTGCCGCACCTCGGGCGTCCTGACCAGGCTTTACACTCGCTTCTAAACCACACACCATCATTCCTGTTCTGATTATCTGCTCTTCTCTCCTCTCCTTCCTCTGTCCTCTATCTGTTCACTCTGGTCCCCGGTGTTGGCAGATGGTCTTTCCTCGCTATGATCACGGCTTCATCTCTGCCGAGCAGCCCACGTTCCAGAGACGTATGCTGAAGGTAGCAGGACTGAAAGGCATGCCCTGTTTACTTACCACTCCGAGCTGCGCTTCTCTTTCACGCTAACGTTAACTTCATGCATGTGTCTGTACGGTATGCATGTGGTCATGGGTTGAATTCTTTCTTTTTTCCAGTTGAATTTAGCAGGAATTAATTGCTAAATATGCACACAACGGGCCTCATTTATGAAACTCATTTTGAAACTAAAAAAAACATTAGTATCATATGTATCACTGTTAGGTTTGCGTACATTCAGATGTACGTTTATTTAAGTCACACACACACTGACTTGGTGCACAAATTGTAACGGACAGCCATAATCAGTGTTGGGGGACGTTACTATTTAAAGTAACTAATTACATTACAAAATTACTGTCATTAAAAAGTAATCAGTTACATTACAGCGTTACTTTCTGATAAAAGTAACTAGTTCGAGTACTTTTCCATTGCAGAAAATAAAAACTCCTTTGTGATTCCTCATTCATGTTGTTTTAGTCAAGACCTTAATAATTATCCTACCATCATCATTTGGCACATAATCTGTTAACTACTAATACCCCTACAGTATCTCACCTAGACGCGAGTCAAACCGTGCAGGTGAGATAGGGGTATAACAACAGGAATAACAGACGGGGGCCGGTTTATCGGAGGCGGGGCTTGTAGGACGACTTTTACACACACACTAATGGATTGGGAATGACTGCTGTCTGGCTCACGGATTACAGAAATTATCTGAATAACGGGTTACATTATTGAAAATATAACTAAATAACTGAGAACTTAAATGGCGGACCTAACGCGTTAGATTACTCGTTACATCAAAAAAGTAATCCAAGTACTCTAACACGTAACTTTGTAACACGACACCCAACACTGCCTATAACACACAGCCATTTCTCGAAAGTCAGCAATCCAAAGCAAATCCATGAATGAAGACATACAGTATAATGAGAACTAAGCATTCATTTGGGATTAAAATAATGGCAGCCTATGAAAAGAGAACAAGTTAATGTGTGTTTATTGAAGCCAGTAAGCCACATTGTCTGATCTGCGTTACTGTAAGATTTAGCGCATACTGTACCAGGTGCCTTTCACCTTTATGTCACAAATATGTCACATTTTCACCTCCACCTTTTATGCCACTTGTGTAAATGTATCATGATGGCACTCGATTATGCATTTATCAATCGATTCGATTCACCAAAGCCAGATGGGTCTGTTTTCGATTCTGATTTGACTCACAGTTTTAAAATCATTCAGGTAAATTTTACATTAGAAATGTTAAATGGTCTGAAATAAACAAATTTCATGAAAATATACAGCAGCTTTTGCAGAAAATACAAACTGCTTGCTTCTTCCACAACTGCTTTACTTCTTCTTCTTTTAAATTTATGGGCAGGTGGTGCAACAGCACCACCTACTGGACTGGAGTGTGGAGCAGCCTAAAAAAATCAGTGCTTTGTTCAAGACGTGACATTTACACAAACAAACAACACAAGTTACACAGGATTTCAGTGCTTATTGAATAATTATATTAGTTTTTATTACTTCATAACCCATAAGCGATGGGACAAACCAGACAGTTAATAATTTGTGCTATCGATTTTAAAATCACATTGCCGCCAAATGAAATCAGATCGAATGGACAGTCTATATCTGAGCTTCAATCAGCATGCACATGGGTACAAAGTTGTGTTCACAATTTTATTTAAAAATAAGGATAAAAGAGTCTTACTGTGTGTAACTTTAGCAAGTCATTATTGCTATCTTGCAACATATTATTCACTGCAAATTCACAGACGTACATGCATTTGCAAATGGATATGAAAATAAAACAATCTCATCTATATCGAAAGACTCTTTTGATATTTGTCCAAAGCTCACGTCATTCATGAATTTATTCTGCTCTCATCATCAGGGTGACCAAGGCCAGACTGGTCCACCAGGTCCACCAGGCCCACCTGGACCCCCTGGGGCAAGAGGGCCTCCTGGGAACACCGGGAAAGACGGACCCCGGGGTCCACCTGGAGAACAAGTGAGACATATTACACTTATAACTGGCCCTGAAATGAGACTAGCACAATTCCCCATCGAACAACAGGTTAATTATACACACTAGCCGAGTCCCATGGAGCTACCGTCTGTGCTTCCTGCACTATGATTGGGTAGAACATTCCTGCCATCTGTGATTTCATGGCTTCGGGCCGTGTCTTCAAGCCATCGTCTCATAAGTCAAAGGGCACGGATTTAATATTGTAGTTGTTTTTTATCTTAATTATTAGGGATTATATAAGAGATGACAGGCAGACACAGTTAACAGGTTCATAATTTCACATTAAATGTTATATACAGTGACATTTGTGGCTAAACTGAGGCTACAGTTGTACTGTATGGCTGCATGTCCTTGAAGCGATGGTGCATATAATTAAATCTGTGGCTATCTTTAGCCTTTATTACGCTCGCAACCGCAGCATCGTTGACTCACAACTATAAAGGAACGATTGACATCTGCATCTAATCCAGGCTCTGGGAGCGTTCATAAAAAACAAGCAACCAATGCATATTTCTATAACGATACAGCATCAGTGCATAAGTAGTCATAATTGAAATCATATTTTTTAAGATCATGGCAGCCGTTGGAGTCACACGTGTGCTTGTACAGCGTGGGATTTTACTCATGTTGTATTAAAATGAGACGTTCGCAGCAATAACGTTATATTCACTTATGTTTCGCTAGGGAAAAAAACGCTGTATAACCCAAAAACAATGCTTTTTATATGCCGTGTAAATTCTCTTCACCATACTCGGAGTGTGATTCTGGACTCCACATGGACCAACACGCGTCGCTCTTTCATGGCTGCGGGGCGAAATGCATAGATTTACACCCCCATCAGCTGGTTCTGAGAACTGATAGACAAATAAATGGATGAAGGAAAGAATGACGTGAATCGAGAATCTGACTCTTTGCCCTCTGTTCATCCATCTTGAGCGCAGATGTTGGAGTGGAAGTGAAGAACTGCTTTGTTATGTTGCCCCCTTGATCTGTAGAGTGAAATGAAAGTAAAATGCTCACGCTCGTGTGAGTTTTTGTTACATCTTGTGGTGTCCCAGTGTTGATGCACAACTAGTCTAAACCAGATGTCCTGTGAACTTTTCTGCCATAATACAAAGTTTTCGAGATTAGCTCTGTTTATTAGCTGTTTTTTTGCCATATATATTCCCTCAGAGGCCTTAAAACCTGGCAGTATAATTCGCTATGGACATATATAGTCTGGCCCCTGGGGACGAATTCTCCATGCACGATCCTGCAAATGTCAAAAAAGACGATGAGCATGGACTTTGTCAAGCCTTGGACTCGCCTCGCCTTTTTGGGGCATGAAGATGACGGGCTCTTCCAATGTGAAGACCGTTGTTTCGTTGCAGAGTTGTACCAGTAAACCCAAGTTTCATCATCGGTAATGATCCTCAACATTAAGGACGGGTCATCCATGGCACGCTGACGTGAGTCCTTGGCAGACTTCCACGCGATGTTCCTTCTGCTCCTGGGTCAGCAGCCTGGGAACAGCAACACGGCATGTGAGGATCGCCTGGACTGTTCACAAGACACAAGACACTGTTCACTGTGCACAAGACGCCAAATGGTTTTAACTCATCTTCCAGTGATGTTCTTCCACTCTTGGAGCGTGCATGCCGCCCAAAATATCTCAAACGACTCGTTGCAGCTTCGCCATAAACTTGCAGAATCATGTCGAACGTCTCTGTGGCAGATTTTCCCAGTTTCACGCAGAAATTCACGTTCGCTCTTTGTTCTAACTTGCTGTTCATGATGAAATGGCCGACGTGGACACAATAGCACCAGTTGCACATCTTCTGATGTACAGGACGATATCTTTTGGCACACTGACTCATTAATGTCGCCACAGTCTGTGACTGTGCATGCAGCCTTATGCTGCCATCTGTTGCCGTGTTACAGAATTATAATAATAATAATAACCTGTTATTTTTGTTTAAAACACATTGTGTCAAATTTAGTAGCAGTTCAATTCTCCTTATTTTCACATAACATCGTTCATACATTTTGTCTCTCTCTCTTTCTCTCTCTCTCTCTCTCTCTTTAGGGTTCTCCTGGAATTGATGGACATCAGGTTGGTGTCGTGACCTTTCTTTATCCTCCTATACTCCTGTACTCACTCTCAGCTAGTTATCACAGCATCTCCTCTGCCTCTTTGTCCTTGTCTCCATCTTCATCTCTCTCTCTCTCTCTCTCTCTCTCCCCCTCACAGGGACTGACAGGTTTACCAGGTGATCCGGTAAGATCCCTAAAACTCTTTACCCAGAGATCACCCACTCAGGGTTAAAGAACGTCTGTATGTTTCCGTGTGTATAAAATGACTCTGTGTAGTAAATTCGAGCGTCCTGTTGAGGCCCGGTGTTACGTGTGTTTGTTGTTGTGTTAAAGTTTTAAAGTTTTTTTGTGTAAAGTTCTTCTTAGTACAGTACCGCAATATCCATGTGCCTTTGTGTTCATGCTTCCCTGACTAACACACAGGGTGAAGATGGTCAACGTGGACATCCAGGCCTGCAGGGACCTCCGGGGTCAAAGGTTAGAGCTTTCACACTTATTAATCTCACTAACACTAACAAATTAGTTTTTTTTTTTAAGTTGCCTTCTATCCTTCTGGCTTTAGTGCTACATATGACATTAAAACTATAAACATTAAAACCACCAAGGTTTTGGGTTCCTTGGTGGTGTGCTGTGGAGTGGGAGTGGATCTTTTGGGTGTTGTAGGTAGTGGAGTCAGGCCTCTGTCAGACTTGTTTGTCTGGTGCATCCCATGGGGCTCGATTGCCCTGGGATCTTGCCAGTGTCCTTGGGTTCTTTGCCTGCTGGGCCACATGTGTGGCAGGCCATGGTGTACTAGGTGCTCTGGTGCCTCTCTGTCATAGCCAGCATTTACCTTTTCCACTTAATTTGTGCTGCATAGGTTTTTCTGTTGGATCAGAGTGGACAAGCTGGCCTTGGGTCCCCGCGCGCATGGGTGGGCCTTGGGTGCCCACGATCCTGTCACCAGTTTACTACAGTAGTTCACAGTTGGTGATCAGTGTTTTTCAGTTCCCTTGTTGGTAGTGTCGATGTTAAAATTTGTAGATTATTTCTTGATATTTAGTTACTGCTGTGCACTTTTTCTATTTAATGGCATTTTTTAAAACTTTCATCTCTATACTTTAAAAAAGATTAAATATTCTTCAAAATAAGGAAAATTTCTTCTCAAATTCTTCTTCATTATTGGAATGTTGAAGTTTTGCATGAGTTTGCATTACAGTGAGCAAATCCTAAATCCAAGCCTCTTATAAATAAAGGTATCAAAGGTATCTTTCTTCATCACTGAAGAACCTTTAAGATGTACGTTTTACCTGGAATGTGTGTGTGTGTGTGTGTGTGTGTGTGTGTGGGGTGCAAGCTTTTGGGGTAAAACTTTAAAGATGCACCAGTGGTCCTTAAAATTTGATAATGTTCCTTATATTAGTTGTAAAGCTGAAAGGTACAAAATACATACTTTGAATCAACCCCAGTTTTAATGATACCTACAGTTTAGCAGCTTGAATTGTGTATTTGGTGACATGGTTTGGTTTTTCTTTTTGCAGGGAGAAGCCGGTGAACCAGGAGCCAAAGGTGAACGAGGCATGGACGGCCTCCCCGGTCTTAAAGTAAGCGTGCAGGGCACAATATCTGCTCTCTTAGTCTAAAAATAACTAAAGTGGTGCGCCCGGGTGGCGATGGCAGAGGTGCTTGGGCCCGCTCATCGTTGCTTGCAGCTATATATATTTTCGTTGTATTTCATTATGCTGCATGCGTTGTATGCTTTAGGGAGACAAAGGAGAAGTCGGAGAAACCGGACCTCAGGGAGAAACGGTGAGTAAAGAAGAAATACTGTAATCATGTGACCTAAGAAATCCAAGGAAACGTCCAACTATTTCAAACTGCTCGCCATGAGCTACACTTGTAAACAAGTCTGAAGTGATGTGCAGTATGTAGGAGAATCTCAGGGTAGTTTTTGTAGAATTATTATTTGTTATATGTATAATAGTTACATATTGATATGACTAATGTGAAATGTTGCTGTTTGGTGATCAGGGTCTACAGGGTGAGAAAGGGGCAACGGGCTCAAGTGACGTCATCGCCTTCAACGACAAACTACTAGACGCTTTTCAGGTAAGGCATGACGACAAGTAAAATGAAGAATATTCAGGTTTAAAGTGAGATATTTTCCCAGAGTATAAACATTATACAGTTTTGTAACATGAAATAAACAAGTCATAACAGACATGTGACAATAGAAGGTTTCCTTACTGAACTGTTACAAAGCTCTGACACTGGAGACTCCTTCCAAAGCTGTAACTAAACATCTCGCAGCACCACATCAACAGTTATAACAAAGTGTTTTGATTTATTATCCTGCATCAGTCAGCACTAGGTGGAGTGTCTGTTAACGAGCCCCTGTGACTGACTCGTTACCATAGAAATGATATTAGATGTACAGTAGAAACGTATTAGAACAAGTGGAATAACATAATATTGTAATTTACACTACAGACAGAACTACTGTTATAGCTGCTGTTATAAACAAAAAACAATCAAGTCGAGAAATCAGGACACTGTGGTGTAAAATCAAATTGCGTAAAAGTATTAGCTAAAAGGTGAATTTATGTCCTGGGAACTCTTAATCATACAGTTGACAAAAGCCGAATTATTTTAGGAATGTAACATTAACATGGGTGTAAACATACAGAAGGATTTCAGATGTATTAAATCTAACTTATTGTCAAAATCAGGAAAGTATTCTCAAAGTTTTATATCCTGTATGTGCTGTTTATAAAAACAAACCAATAATAATCATTTTAAAAAGTCATTTATCACAAGTGATTTAATAAAGATATCTGTGGATTTTAGTGTTTGAGTAAAATATTCAAAGCTTGATCTGAAGTGTGTTGCTTTTCCCCGGCAGGCGATCCACACCATCAGTGTTTCGGTAAACCTGATGAACGCATGGGCTTGATGTTACCTTGATGTATATGTTTGACGTGTTTCTGTCTAACAGTGTGAACCTGAACACGTGTTGAGTTGTGTGTCAGTGTGTCATACGCATGTAGCTACAGTAATTCCTTATCAATACCTTAAAAATAGTTTTTTTTCCTCACTCTTACTACCTTAATGGTGATTATTTTCCTGAAATGGGAAATCCTGAAGCTTTTTATACTTCTTTTTCCTTTTTTTTTCTTCAGAATTACAAGGGGTGTTTAAGTCAAACTGGAACTTTCAGTTGTGCAGAATAACCGATCACAGTTATGAGAGTAAAAACAGACAGCCTGCTTCACATCTGAAACGCTGGCCTCCCAGGAACTCCTTTACCTCTCCTTTCCTTTAATTGAAAAAAAAAATGGTTTGATAACCGAAGGAGCTTTGTTTTGCACAACAATGCATGCCCTCATGCACTTGCACAGAAACCCGACTAGGAGTTATCGCCATGTCCCCTGTACAGTCCTGACCTCACTCCAAGACATTTCCCCATGTTTTTGCCAGTAAAGGTGTTTCTGGGAGGCCAGCGTTTCAGCCGTGGATTCTTGAATACTTCATTGGATAATCAATGGTTCCTAGCTTTATCTTAAGTGCTTCAATTAAGAAAATATGTTGTTATAGGGTTCTGCATAGAACCTTAAAGGGTTTCCCCAAAGGTCAACCTGGACACTTTTTGATTAAAAGGTCCGTTAGATAATCAAGAGCTTCTTAGCTTCCATATCGTAGCTTTCTGAAAAGAAACACCTTTGATTCTAGACTGTATTGTAGCACGATGTTTACAGATGACAAACACATCCGATAACCCTGTCGTCTTTTCATCACAGGGACCTCCTGGTCCCCCAGGTCCTCCAGGACCCCCAGGAGTTCCAGGAAAGGACGGGACTAAGGTGAGCTTAGAAGAGGAAGTACATTCTGTATGACGTTTCAGTGATGCGGTTAAGATTCAAGATTCAAGATTCAAAGAACTTTATTAATCCCAGAGGGAAATTGCTCAAAAGGTGTGTTAGCAGGGTGGCTGTATCATGTATCGTGTGTGTGTTTGTGTGTGAATGCAGGGAGAACTGGGCTTACCTGGGATAGCTGGAGTTGATGGAGAGAAGGTGATCACTTTGGAATTTTTATATTTTTTATCCATTCATTGTTCCTTTGCCCATAAATAAACATCTGTACAGATGGAACAGAAAGCGTAGATACTGTAATATAATGCAGTGTTGTTGATCACTGTGTACAGTCTGATATTATTGATTACATCACAGACTGTATGTACATTTAAATAATGTTTTGAAGACAACATTATCTTTTTTTATTAAAATTAATATTAAATATAACAATCGCAGAAAGAGAGAGTAATAACTAATGGGTAACTAGTATTAGTAATAGTTGTGTGTTTGTGTGTGTGCTAGGGAGATCAAGGAGATGCTGGAGAACCAGGAAGCCCTGGAGAAAGAGGAGAGAAAGGAGAGATGGGACTCTCTGGACCTGCTGTATGTCATCTAATCTAATATCATTACTAAGAGTCGGTGTGTTCATTCTGCATCATTATTACAATGTGTGTGTGTGTGTGTGTGTGTGTGTCAGGGAATGGATGGACAGAAAGGAGAGAAAGGAGATAGCAGACTAGAAGACAACCTGGTGAGGACATTTCCATTAGATAGCATTATATGTGTGTTCAAATCTTTTATGTTTATTTGTTTGTTTGTTTGTTTGTTTTTTTCATCTCAAGGTTCAGATGATTTCTCAGCCAGGGCCACCGGGCCCTCCAGGGCCAAGAGGACCTCCGGGATTTATGGTGAGTTCAAGCTGCGATCACATCATCATCATTAAGTTCTCTCATTGGTTGTCTTTGAGATAGTAGTGATCAGGGATGTGAATCACCAGGGTCACACGATACGATACTGTCGCGATACTCAGGTGTCGATTCGGTTTGTATTGCGATTCTGTAAGTATCACGATTTAATAAATGTCCCAATTCAATATTAATATTATTATTCTTGGGATTTTGTTACAATTCTAAACAAACTTTGCAAATAATTTGCTCCTGCCACACGGGATGCTGTTCTACCTGACAATGTTTTTTAAACACTCCACCTATAGGATCATAGAGGAACTGCAAGATGTTACCACCTCAAATGTAAACGAATATAAATGACAAATTATTGTTGAAAATATTTTTTTTGGAGTCAGTGTCAAGACGGGTGGCTTAGCCGTTAGCACTGTCGCCTTCCACCACCAGGGTCCGGGTTCAATTCTCACCTCGGGTCTGTGTGTTTCTATGTTCTCCCCGTGCTTGGTGGGTTTTCTCCGGATACTCCGGGTTCCTCCAACAGTCCAAAGACAAATTGCCCGTAGAGTGTAAATAAGCATTTGAGTGTGTTTATATATATATGTGCCCTGCGATGGATTGGCACCCCAGGGTCCAGGGTGTACCCCGCCTCGTGCTCTAAGTCTCCTGTGATTAGCTCCAGCCCCCACGACCCTGTATACAGGATAAAGTGCTATAGATGTTGAGTGAGTGAGTGAGTGAGTGAATGTCATGATACATGAATTGCAACACAAAAGAATAATTTTGATATATCTCTGTATACATTTTTCCCCCGCATCTCAAGTAGTAACTTTATAAAGCTAATTTCTATATATTCCTATAACGGTAATTTCTCAGCGTTGGATTTTAAATGTACAAAATAATATCTTGATAGCAACTGATGACGTCTCGAATAAGAAAAATGTTATGTAATATATTTCAGTATGATATTATTGTTTTACAAATATATGATTTAAGCTTTCTTCCAGGAATATTTTCTGATTTAAGCTTAAAATGGTCTAATTCTGTTGAAAAATGAAGATTAATTCACTTTTATTGCTAGATATGAATATAAATTTGTGAAAATAGCAAAATTGTCTGCCAATAGAATGAGAAAATTTCAACTAAGGGTTAGACTTAATTGTCTTAAATATTATATATAAAACCAAATATTGACAGAATAATTGGATATTTGTGCCTATATTTAAGATATTTTTACTTATATTTTATTATTATTATTATTATTATTTTATTTATTTATTTTTGGGTTTTCACAAATAAAACTTTCCCCTGACATTAAATAACACTTTTTTTTTATTTTTAGGGTCATCCTGGTATTCCTGGTCCAAAGGTAAGTTGTACACTAGGATATACAGTATTTCTGTCTAGTAACTAAACTGATGATGAAACATATTTTGATTCAATAAGCAAATATCACACCAGAATAATTGCTGTTGTACTGAATATCAGCACGGCTGTGATGAAGCCATAGGCCTGAGTGCGTAGCCTGAGTGATGAAGATATCACCCTATTTACACCTTATACTCGAATTTTAATATTAAAATATTTGAAGGTGATTTACTCTTCATAGTGTTATACTTTAACCTTCTCTTACAGGGTGATGCAGGAGAGTGTGTTAAAGGAGAGAAGGGAGACAGAGGAGTTCCGGGAATCCCGGTGAGAACACAACCTTTTCCCAAATCTACTGAAACACATGAATAACAAATCATTTCAAATGTAAAGGATAAATTGTAAAACCTGATGTTTTTCAGGGTATTCAGGGTTCACATGGCCCCATGGGGCCTGCAGGGTTGGTCGGCCTTCCGGGAACCAAGGGTGAAAAAGTAAGAGCTGGAATTACACTGAATTACAGAATATGAACAGAATATGGTTTAGAGTGTAACTTTAAACCGACTGATCAAAGGTGACCTGCTTCACTGTTAAATATTATTAAACGATGGAAGAATAGTCGTTGACTTATTGTTAACCATGTAACAAAAAAAGTTTTATTCCTCCTTATGATGAGTGTTTAAGTCGAACTGGGAATTTTGGTTGTACAGAATAAGAGAACACATTTATTAGAGTAAAAACTAAAAACTATAATCCCTATAACACACTAATGCACTTATCCCAGTGTTTCACTAGTGCTTGGATCTATTGCTTAGTTCTACCACCAAGGTAGAAGGTGTTCTTCCTACTTTACATCTGAAACGCTGGCCTCCCAGGAACTCCTTAATTACCCAAACATGTGGATGTGCCTTGGGGCGAGGTCAGGACTGTACAGGGATGTGGCAGTGACTCCAGCCGAGTTCCTGTAACGTGCGAGTGGTGTTGGTGAATGATTGTGTGTACAGTTCACACAGACAGATGCGTCTCACTTGCTGAACGTTCACACTGCACCTCGTTCCACATAGTCTGACCCACGAGCACCACCATGCAGTAATAGGAAACATGTATCACTTATCAGCATGACTTAAAGCAATCGCTTGGATCTCTTCTTCTGCTCATGACCTGTCAAATCCCAGTTTGATTTGAACGCCTCATATCTTGTAGTTTATTGCAAGAGATCCTCATACTTGTAGCAATATACTGTGTATTGGTGACAGTTGATTTGAAGCTGTTACTATAGAAACGATAATTAAAGCTGTAACGAGTCCTAGAGCTGCTGTTCTCCAGAATAAATCGTCTCCTTCTGTGTCTTTTCAGGGAAAACAAGGAGAGCCGGGATTAGACGTAAGTGTCTGATAACAGTGTTAGACCTGAGTTTGATGCTCTGAGACTGTGAAAGTTTCACACTCGTGTGTGTGTGTGTGTGTGTGTGTGTGTTGTGTACAGGGCTTCCCTGGTCTTACAGGAGACAAAGGAGACACGGGTGCTAAAGGAGAAAAGGTACAGTGTCACACGACTAATACACACAAGGTGTACTTGTAAAGCTCTGGGGGAATTAGAATGGATTTTACATATAAATACAAAACAAGCTTTACAGTCAAGTGCAAAAGTTTGTATCCCCATAGCAAATTAGAACAAAATGTTTTTGTTTTTCTTTTTTAACAATGGGGTAAAAAAATATATTTGTAGATAGAATATATTCCTGCAATTGTTATTTCTGCAGTTGTGGAAAAAAAACTATAGACTTGTTTTACAATTTATTAACAAGATAAAAGGATTAAAAAAGGTCAAAATGAAATAAAAGCACATCTTATAAAATAGTAAAATTTAAAACATACACGTTAATAAATTAAATTCATTAACAATAAAAAAAAATCTACATTTAACAAATAGTGCAAAAACTGCTGAGAAACTATTGATAAAATAAAACCAAAAACATTGAGAGTATTTTTTTTCTCCTGAAACCGATTTTTAGACGTTTAAATGTTCTTTATACATAAAATGTCTTGTTTCATTCAAGCTTTTTTGTATTTATTTTACTTTTGTACTTATTTTGTATGCATGTAATTTATATTTACTGTAAATATATTTTATATTTATTTCCATCCACTAGATGGTAAAGAAGAGAAAACTATAGCCTTATTTTACAATTTATTAACAAGTTAAAAGAATGAATTGAAGATCAAAAAGGTCCAAATGAATTTTATAAAAAAAAAATTAAAAAAAAGCACAATTAAAAACATACACTGTAATAAATTAGAGAAAAAAACTTCAAAAACTGCTTAGGAAATATTGACAAAATGAAAAAAAAAACCATTATACTTTTAAATAATTTTTTTAATACAGTTTTTCAATATTTCAATTTTATTATATTTTTTTCTTGTACCATTTGGCCTTATTATCAACGTTGACAAAAAAAACATTTGAAAGATTAAATGTCTTGTTTCATTCAAGCTTTTTTGTAGTTTAGTTTATTTATATACTAATTTTCTAAACATTTAAATAATATTTAGATATATTTTATTATTTTATTTATTTCCATCCACTTCATGTAGTATATATTATATGCTCATACAACATCTATAGTGTTATAAAGTGGAAGTTCAAGTGCACGTTTGCACAACTTTTGCCCCATATTACAAATTTAAGAAAGTTTTTATTTTATTTTTTTACAACCAAGTAAGTTAAAAAAACATTTAGCAAGGTCACTGAATTAAAAATATAATTTAGGGGTATCCTACCACAAGAGAAACAACCTAAATTTTCTGCAAAAATCAACAGAAAAATATTTAGAAATTAAGAGATTCAGCAGCAACAGATCTTGTAACAAAATGTGAAGAAATATTATTCAAAATGCTAAAAAAAAGTTATGAAGATTTAACAAAAAGTAAGTGTATAAGATATCAGGGTGAGAAATAATAATAATAATAATAATAATAATAATAAAGCTTATAACTTACTTACGATGTCTATCATAAAAAACAAAGCAGGAGAACTGGGAGAAACATTTTTATTTGTAAATATTTATAAATTGAAATTTGATGTGGGGGTACTAACTTTTGCACACAAACACACATACATATATATTTATATATATAAGTAATATTTGTACATGTTTGTAGGGTTTATTTGCTTGTTTATAATTCGGATGTTGATATGATCATGTGACGTTATTTCCTGGTTTCTGTTCAGGGCGACCGTGGCTCTGTAGGCAAGAGAGGACTGAAGGGGCAGAAAGGAGAGCAGGGTCCGCCCGGCTTAGACCAGCCCTGCCCTGTGGTGTGTGATAAACACTAATTCTGTTAACACCCTAGAACTTTATCTTCTTCACACACTAATTTCCCTCTGCTGTTCCCTGCCTCTTTATACTTTGAATTCTGCTCTTTATCTTGTGTGTGAGTGTGTGTGTGTTTGGCTAGCAATGAGTTGGGTGAGATCAGTCTTCAGTGTGTGCGTGTGTGTTCTTGCTGACAGGGTTCTCCCGGATGTAAAGGCCAGGCAGGGGAGAGCGGGCAGGCTGACGCCGGGGCTCCGTGCCGGCTGGTACTGTACCCGCTGCCGGGAGTGTGGTGTTCTCTCAGCATGCAGATACACGCGTTTAACACTCAACCACCCGGGGAAATAAAAACAAACTTATTAAACTGGCTAGAGGAGAAACACAGTGGTCATACTGACATGGTGTGAATGTAGTGTAGCTTCAGGATGATTAAATCATTCATAACAGGAGCATCAACACCACTAATACAAGTACTGCAAATACTTTTGCTTTTCACTGGTGTAGTTCGATTAGTACATAAAGGTACATCATTTCTATGCGTACTTCATATATTTTACCTCTAAAGTTAGGTGTGGTGTAACTATGTAGCTTTCTGAGTAAAGCGTTAAAGGAACATCAAATCTTAAATTATTGTTATGGGTATGCAGCGGTACCTCTGCTTATGAATTTAATTTGTTTCAGATGGAAATTTCGTATTGCGAAACACCTTTTCCCATAGGAAATAATGTAAATGCAAATAATCCGTTACAGCCATCCAAAAACATTTTCCAACACTATAATCATATTTTTACATGTACAAACAATCAGAACATTTAGAAAAGATGCGTAAATGAAGTATAATTTATGATTCCTCTCGGCACCGGCTGCTTTAAAAAGCAAACTGAAAGCGTCTCCCTTTTTTTCTTGCTACCGTCCTGGATAACATTCTTGGGACCCATGATGCTGTCTTCAGTAAAAGATTTGTGATTACACAGTAAAACCTTTTAATCACAAGTAACATTTTCTGTAAATATTAATTTGTCCCGTCGCCCAACAATATATATATATATATAAAATCTTATACGCTACCAGTCAAAAGTTTGGACACACCTTCTAATTAGATGTTCTTTTATTAATTTTCTTTTTCTTTTTTCATGTAATAATCTCCTTTGAACAGTTGATATCGAGATGTATATCTGCTGCTTATGATCTGTAAATCCTTCATAACGGCTCTAATCTGAGGTGCTGGTTGTTAATTGGTGATTTCTGAGGCTGGTGACTCTAAATGATCTTCTCCTCTGCAGCAGAGGTCAGTTTTGGTCTTACTTTCCTGGGAAGGTCTTCACGAGAGACAGTTTCATCATGGAGCTTGATGGGTTTTGCAAAGCACACGACACACAGTACTGTTCCTGCAAGAACTGTTCCAGAACAGCTGACCTCCATTTCTTAAATAACAACTGACTGTTGGTGTTACTTAAGTGCCTCATGCCATATGTGTTATTTTTGGCCCTTATGAAATCTCCAATATTTTTCTAGAATGTAAAAAATAAATCCGTAGATAAAAACATTGAATTAGAAGACGTGTCCAATCTTTTGACTTTCCGATCCGACCAAAAATCAGAACCGGACCATGTGTGTGGAAGCGAGATTGCTGAGTAGAACAGCGCTGCACCACTGCTGCAGGTCTTCAATGTCATAATGCGGCTTTGCTTTGCCGTTCTGCACCGTGTACAGGCAGGTCTATGTGAGATAACTCTCGAGATCTTGTCTCAACTTCTATAATTCGAATTATTTGTAAAGACATTTCAGACAGTGGAGGTTGCAAACTGGAAGTGATGTGAAAGTTTTCTGCTCATCGCAAGCCCCTGCTTGTTGTGTGTTAGCACAAGGTTTAAAGAATCAGAGAATGCATGAAAACACTCTGTATGACAGCAGAGTAAATACTCGTTACAGACAGATTTTGTCTGGTTCCTGGTTGGTGTCGGTGCCTGAGAGCAGTCTTTACGCCGGTAACTGTAACGAACGAAGCAATGTGACGCATCCACACATTCCACGCTAATTAAGGCAAATTACGTTGACGCGCCATTCCAGCCCTAAACCAGACCACACTTGTTATTCCTAATGCAAACTCATGACCCGCCTAATGACTTCTATTGTTCATCAAATGTAATATTTGTAGAATTTTTTAAAGCTTTTGGTTTGTTAATACAAGTTGTAGTTGTATTTTTGTCTTTCATTTTAAAAAGTTGCGTTACAAAGACAAACCCTACACCACGTTACAGTAAATCATCGTCATATGTACAAGTTCGTACCAAAGTCACATTTATTACTCAAAGCTCTAGAGAAACTGAAACACATCAAATCTGGAAGCAAAGAAATTTTTTTTAAATGAATAAATAAAATCCTTTTTTTGCTGAATAATAATGAAATTCCACTCCTTCCTGTTTCCTCTCATGTCCTTCTTCCTCTGTACCGTTTGCTTTTCCACTTCTAAACCCATCATTTGTATAATATAGTGTATTAGCTAGACACTGAGCCGCTAGTTTATTAGTTTCTAGGTTGTTTTGTTTTCTTGTGTGTGTTTTATTAACCTGCATGGATTTCCTGTGAGCTATTTATTGTAATATTTATTTAACCCTTTGTGTGTTTGTCGTCATCAGGGTCCAGACGGACTTCCAATACCAGGCTGCTGGCACAAGGTCAGGACACATTCGGAATACCAGTGATGTGTGTGTGTGTGTGTGTGTGCTGCTAGTCAGAGGTTTAAATATACAGTACTGTGCAGAAGATTTGAGCCCCTCTTTCATTTCTTCGTATTATTTTTAATTAATTGATGTTGATTATATTAATAGAAATGGTAACAGATGTTAAACTGCGACAGGTACAAAGCGCCTAAAGATACAATTCTGTTCCAACCACTCAGCATTCAGCATCACCAGTACACTAATCACCAGCCTGATCATCTGTCATCATCTGCACCTGTTTCTCACTGGTTCATGGCTTAAATTAGATGTTTTTTAATGCTTGAACGACTCACAGGTCACTGTGTGGCTTAACAAAACAAAAAAGATTTTCTCTGAAACGGGTCAGGTACAGGAACTGGACTTAAAATGAGAGCCAAAAACATGACAAAATGAGAGCTAAAAAAAGGCTGGAGAACTATTCCTCAAGATTACATTAAAAAAGTCTGACTCAAAATATTAATTTGCTTTGGAGTTTTGCTTAATACACTAGAAAAAATTAAATTTTAAAGAAATTTAACGCTAGTATCCATTCTTTTTCACTTTTCTGGTCATTAGTTTCAGAATTGCACAGATTAGAAAGATTGGCTCTTTCCATTTCAAAGCATGGTGTTGTTGCTAAAAAGTGTCTCACCTAAGTGAAAAAGTGAATTTTCAGATAGGATCATATAACACCATTATTCATAAAACTTAATGATCCATGCTTCGTTTTTTGTAAATACACAAATATATTTTCATCAGATGAAAAGACATAAACCTGAGAAAGTGTATTATTCTAAAACGCAAAATTGTTAAGATATTGCAACATGAATTTGACATGGTTACGGACACTACAGATCTTCTACTTTTACCAAAAACCAATTTAAGAAACAATTTTTACAGGTCATGTGCGTCTAGAAGCTTACACCAAGTTTACCATCACTACTAAAAGAAATATGAATAATTTGCATTTTAAACGGTTATTGTTAGAAGTGAGACAGTATAACTATGTGAAAAATGGCCGTTTTTGGGGCTCATATAAAATCATCTCTCCAAAACGGCAAAATGTTTTGGAGTTAGCAACTTGAAATATTTAGGACATCCAGATTGGTCATTTCCATGTTGCATAAACTTCAGAAGTGGCTTCACATTTTCTGTAGTATATGTATAACATTAAAAAAAAAAAAAAAAACTTAGCACCAATCTGCAGTTTTGTCTGCATATGCTTCTATAATAATGTTAAAGTGCTTTCTGTGTGTGACTGACCGCATGGATTTTGTTTTAATTCATTAATTGTTCTTGCTGTATAAAGTCTGTTTAAGTCTCTAATCTAATCTAACATCTGCGTTTTTCTTTTGCAGTGATAACTAACACGAAGCATTATCAAGAGTTTCTGTACATAGTCCTACCTTATAAATACAACCTCCTATTTTTTAACAAAAGACTTTGATGATTATTCATCAGAATTACCTACAGTATTTTTGTATACATTTATATGTATATTTTTTTCAAAGTAAACGTTCTGGACCGAACTAGGAGTTTGTATAGCAGGTTTTTAAATACGCATTGGACAAATCGGAAGAACGCACGCGGGATCGCCTTCTTGCCTCCGCCGCATGAGCATGCGCATCATCTGACACCATCGGGGACTGATCGTCATCGGGAGCGTTCTGTTCTTTTGTTTGTTTGTTTTTTAAGGACGAAGGGATGATGCAGAGGATCAAGCGAAAGCGTCTGTCGCAGCCTTGAACACGGAGTCAGGGGAGCGAAATAATCACACAGGAGCGTCTTCGTGATGAACTGTAGCCTGGAGAAGTGCCCTAGCTTTGTAGGGCGCATGGGAACGTTGTGGCTCTTGTCACCGGCGTCCAGCGAGGATGTTTTGACACTAGCACGTCACTGGCTGATGGATGGAAAGGATGATTTTAATGTTCATAAATGCCAGCAGCTGGGGGTCGAGAGTGTCTGATGTGGAAATGATATCGAAGAGCTAACTCATAGCTAACTTTGAGTACCATTTGTTGATTTGCTATGATTATTAGCATACGCTTTTTAAATTGGTTTTTATTTGCAGAAATGAACTGGTGTTTCATCGCTCAGATGGTTCGTGTTTTTGAATTAGTGTGTAACTGGATTATTATTATTATTATTATTATTATTATTATTATATGTACACTATTACTAGATTGTATTATATTTTTCTAACATACTAATTGATCATATTGTTGGGATTCTCATATTACTATTAATTGTGACTTTAGATTTCATTTAACATCATGTTCAGTCTTTTTTTATCTATTATTAATTTATATTATATATGAGTATATGGTGTATTATGGAATAATTGCTAGAGATGCATTGATATGATAATATTTTTTGGTTACTCATCATGATACTGAAATAAGTAACCTACTTTCACTTACGCAAACAAGAATGTTATGTGATTTTATTTAGCTCTGGTTTAAAATGAAAATGAAAAATTAAACATTAACATACGGTATGTAGGCCACTAATAAGCAAAGTACATTAACTAGTTACGAGATACATCAAATACTTCGGAACTTCGCAAAAGCGTCTCTATACTGTTACGATTATATTACCTAATATTGTCAATAAAGCTGTCAATAGTGACTGATCATCAAGAACAACATCATGGGTAAGAGCTGTTATTTTCATCTATAGACATTGCTAGCCAGACCTAGCTAGTTTTGTTTAATGGATTTTATGTTTAAAAATTTTTAATTGTAAGACAAAAAGACGGTTGTTCCTTGATATTTTAACTTTGATATTTTTGCTGAGTCCGGATCACATCAATTTAATTTCATTGGTTTATTATTAGATAAAATAATCTTTAGCTACACAGCTATTTAGCTGCATGATGTAATCGTTTATGCGATTTAATCGAGCTTTTGTTGGTGGATCGAATCGATAGGTTAGTTTCGATTTCAGAATCTATTTACACTTTTAAAAATTATTTAAACTTGTAAACATTGAATAATCTAAAATTTATTTTCTTTCTTTGAAAATATGCCACATTTTCGCTTTTTGCTGAAAATACAAACCACTTGCTTTTTCTGCAAATATTCACATTTTGTGAGAGTATCGCTTCTTCTTTTTGAGTTTATGAGCAATTGGAGTAATACCGCCACCTACTGGACTGGAGTGTGGAGCAGAAGATTTGAGAAAAGATTTCGCTTTGTATGAGACTTGACATTTGAATTGAATTGAACAACCAACAACATGGCATTACAATGGTTCTTAGAAACTTGATTTGTTTTTAAGACAAATCAGGCATCAAAATCAAGCGTTGTTTATTTAAAAAAAAACAAATATATATATATATATATATATATATATATACATTCTAACTATATTTAATGTACAAGATATAGTTAACATGGTGTGTTTAAGTGGTTTTAGTTTCTTTTTAAAAAGATTTATATCGAAAAAGCTCTTGAAGGAAGCAGTGCACCAGGTTCACTCCACACACAATCACGTACAGTAGTGTGGGTTTCTTTGTATTTTTCCGAGTATGTGTGAATGATTATAATTTCAGACCTGATAAAGTATCAGTATCGATGCATCACTACTATCTGCGTTTCTATTTTTATTTTCTGTTTTTATATGCTAACTTTTTCCCAAGACGACTAAAGTGAGAACCGTTTGGTTTTCATTAACGAAAATTTCTACTTGTTATAGACGTAGACTTTTAGCATGACTCCAAGATCATTAATGAACAGAAACTTGTACATTTATCTTTATTTGCTACATAAAATAAGAAGAATATAATCCAAGAAGTTGATTATAATATATAGGAGTTCAGGAGCCTTTCTTTCTTTTCTTGGCTTTAAAACGAAGCAGTTTTTGCTTTTCTGAGCTTCGTTTATTAGAACGTATTCACATTAATATTTTACACCCACACACAAGTATTTGAGGTAGATGTTATACACATTTCCTGTTATAGGAAGGCAATCACACCATTTCACACACACACACACACAATTTCTGGTTGCGGCGTTAAACGAATGTATACAAGTACACTTAGTTATTTGTGAAATAAATCACAAAATTATGAAGCGTTCTGTTAAATCTGTGAACTCCTGAGTGTTTTTTTTTTCTTTTTCTTCTTCCGCGGTTTTACAAACTCAGTGTGTTGTATAACTGTATTACTCTGAAACAGTGTTGCTGCTGAACTGGTTTTTGTTTTCCTCGTTTGTCTTTTTTTTCCATTTACTAAGAGGAGAAGCTTTTTCAGAAGTTGCCACCAGTGACGTGCTGAGTTTGACTTCTTATGATTTGTGAATTATAAAATAAATGTAAAGTTGTTAAAAGAAAATTATTCACAGCTTTGTTAGACTTTTTGTCTGTTTGTTTTAGCTTTCGTACAGGAATTATTTCAGCATTTGAAAATATTGGTCAAATTGCCCCCCCCCCCCCCTCCCCCCTATATAGTCAGTCTGTTTTTATGTGTAAGTTCAGCAGAAATGATTTTACTATCAATGGGGGAGACAAATAGAGAGAGATGTGATCATGAAATACCAGGAAAATGTTCATATATTTCTAAATAAACTATTTTCATGTAACCCGAGTCTACTGTGCTAAGCAAAAACTTTCAATCAGTGAAAGATTGAAACCAATTCCAGTTAATTAATGAAATAATTAATATTAAACTAAAATGTATGTGTTTTTGATTAAAGACTGATACAGACTATACAACACATACAAATTTACACAATAAATAAAGAAGAATAATCATAAAAATGATGAGTGCTGTTATTGCCTTGGTCTTGTACATCTATCTATAAAAAATAATATTTGAAAATTGTTTTGTGCAGCCTGTACTGTAAGTATGCTAATCACATGACCTGAGACCAGGGTCGGACTGGGACAGAATTTCAGGCCAGGAAATCCCGCGCCAACCCAGGTCATCTTACGCACCCAGATAAATTTAGAAACCACAGGCATTTTTTTCCCCTCTAATACAACCGGAATTCTGGAAACGTTTTTTAAATTTGAAAAAAAAAAACGTTCCTCAACATCGAATTGCAAATGTTTTGCAAATCTCATCATCTATAGTGTATTACATCATCAAAAGATTCAGAGAAACTGGAGAAATCTCTGTTCATAAGGGACAAGGCCGAAGACTATTGTCAGATGCCCGTGGTCTTCGGGCCCTCAGGCGACACTGCGTCACTCATAGGCATGATTGTGTCATTTGGCTCATCGTTAAACAAAAAATACGTCAAAGACGACCACAAACTCTTCAGCATCTGGAAAGCTAATATCAGGTAGGAATGGGACCAAAACTGCAGAACCTCATAACCTCAATGCCCAGACACATACTCACACTGTTTTGAAAAGAAAAGAAGAAGCTACACCATGGTAAACACACCCCCGTCCCAACTTTTTTGAGCCCCGTAGCAGGCAGCAAATTTGAAATGAGCTCATTTTGTCTATAAAAGTGTAAATATTTCTCAGTTTAAACATTTGTTCTATCTTGAATAAAATATTTCCACATGTGATTTAAAAGTCTTTTAGTTTTCATTTGATTCAAATGTAAAAAAAAAATTTCTGGGATTCGGGTTGTAAATATTATACTGTATACACTGTATATAATATATAGTCATTTACAGATTAAACTGAACTGCACTTTCATGTGTGCAGAAAATAGATCGGAAAATTTGTAACATTTTGCTGCTTCTTGAAGTGCATTACATTCTTTTTTCGTGCCCTTTTCCTTTCTGCTCCACCTGGCCACTTTCTCTCCATCCTAGCATGTCTGTTTAAGTGCTTTGACGCTCTGGGGAGATGCGGAGCGAATATAACGTAGCAATGACAGTCAAACTAACAGAATCAGATTATAAGCAGATTAATTTTTATATTATTATTTAATGATAACTAATTAAATGGCAATTTCGCAAATCATTGCTTTAAAACATTGGGTGGGCAATATATATACACACTGTATATATAATTAATTATTACAACAAAAAAAAAAAACCTTGGCTGGCTGGCAGCAGGCGGAATCAGTGGTCAGGCCACCGGGAATCTTATTATTACCGGGAATTATCTGAGGTGCGTTAACACACACTCTTGGTGGAGCTCTGAGACGTGTATTAACATTAACATATGTGACCTTTAAAACCCAGATATAAAGGGAAATAAATCAGGCTGTGTGACTCTGTTACTTCACTTAAGGTTTTATTCGAGGCATCAGACTCAAACTGAACAGCTGCATGGCAGATAAATCTTTATACAAAACATAACGTGAAGTGTTAATGTGAGTGTTAACTGGAATGGAAAAAAAAAACATTTCACTGATAATACATATGGTAAAAAAAAGTATCCATCACTACATAAAAATCCATCACTACAAAAAGCAGTAGGTGTGAAGAATACACAGTTCTGTGCAAAAGTCTTAAGCAAATACAAATAACTGCTGCAGAGCAACGACGTCTTCCAAAAAAAAAAAAGAAAAAGAAAAAAAACCTCAACAAGCCTGAAAAGTGGTCATAATATGCTGATTTCTCTTCTGGTCTACAGATATTTGCCTGTAAAAGTTTTTTTTTTTTTTGCTGAAATACTAATATTTGGAAATCTGATTTTTTTTTTTTTTACTTTTTGACTTAATAATGAAGTCATAAATATTTATAACAAAAGTTTGTACAAAAGAAGAAAAAAAAAACATGATGCCCAAGACTTTTGCACAGTACTAGATATGAAAGAAAATGGACTGCGTTCACTGAGTGTCTAGAAAAACAAAACAAACGTGTCGTATCCTGTGAAATGCTATTGCTTATGGACACAAACACCTCAATGTCATTATCTCATGCTCCGCTCGCTATTCACAGACACGAGCGCTGTGACACTTTAAACCTGCTTTATCAGCACGGAAAACGGTGAGGGCTTCGATGGCGAGGCTGGTGTGACCACAATGCAGTACGGTGGTTGTCCTGGGGCGTGTCTAAAATAATCACTGTTTCATAAAACTTTTCTTTTTTTTTTAAAGAGAGAAAAAAGAAAACACAATCTGAATGGAGACAGAACACAGAGAGGTGTGCGCAAGAGGACAATGGAGTGTTATGTAATTAAAATGTTTTTTAGTTATCTTTTTTTTTTTTAAGTAAGTGATCTGTAGATAAATAATTAAGATATCTACATTACTTCAAAACGTTGTGCAGAAGTCTTAGACACATGCAAAAAAAAAAAAAGAAAATCTGCTCTACAGCGAGGATGTGCTTTCACATAATATGCTGCTTTCTTTTATGGCCTGGAGATATTTTCCTGCAAGATGACATTTATTTTGTTGGAATAATGTTTAGGAAATAATTTTTTTTTTTTACTAACTTAATGAAGTAATAAAATAAAAGAAATTACACAAAAAAGTGTAATAAGGGCTGCCTATGACTTTTGCATGGTACATCTTCATGGTGTGTGCTGTGTGTGTGTATGTAATCACATAACACAATATCCAGCTCTTCTACAATATTTAACCTTTACTTTAATTATTAAGTGCTTGTCTGAGCAGGCGTGGCCGTGCCAGCTGCTCTAGATCTTTAATAATGTACATAAACATAATAATAATTTACACAACCACCCCTACCCCTTCACCTCCACGAGAAACTAATCTAATGTGGCGGTGAGGAGAAAAGCTCTGTAGTGATCGTGTAGGGAGGAAAAGATATGATGCAGGAATGTGCGTCTGTATTTTTTTTAAACAAGTTAGCTCTAAAACCGTGATGTCGTAACCCTAAACTGCATAGATATAAAAATTATTTTTTGTTCATGCTGGGAAAAAGGGGAAAAAATGGGAAATGCTTTAAAAAGCAGAAGAGGTGCTGTTAAAGCAGGTTTCTTGTGGTGTCTATTGTACCCTGTTTTATAGTTGGTCTAGAGAGCAATAAACTGAAATCAAAAGTTAAACGATCACACCGTAGTCTATGGAGTCACGTCATCTGTTATCACGATGACCCTCATGAGCACATGTTGATGGTCATATATTGCCTCTGTCTGAGTGTGGAAAGACATTTGGCACCAAAGTTAAATATATACGGTTTCACAAACATCTGGCTGGAGGAACTCGGCTTGTGTTAGGAGTGTGTGTGAGCGACCTGAGCGGAGGGGATGGAACATAAAAACGGAACGCGGGCGCCGACGTCAGAAACCCGACGGAGTGAGAATGTTCATGTCGCGAGGTTGGAGTTTATGCGTTGCTGCCTTTTTGCCCTCCGCTCCGGTCGCCGCCTCTTTAGGAGACTTGAAGTTGGCGTGGTCTTCAACCGCGACGTTCACTTGGGTCTTGATGTCGTCAGCGGTTGTGGACTTCTGAAGTCCGAAGTACGACTGCAGACTGAAACCTCCTGTAAAAAAATAAATAAATAAATGAATAAATAAAGGCAGTGAAGAGACAATCAGAAGGAGGAGAAAAAAAAACAAATTATTTCAACCTTTCGTATTTCAGTGTGTGACAATAACATCTGCTAAAAATATTTCACCAATCTGTCTCAAAACATCAGAATAACAAGAACCCTTAGGTTAAACGGAGAGATTCGTCAACTGGCCGGTCCTCACCCGAGGTGTTGGAATCGGACCCGGGGTCGGTCGGGGATTTCTGCACGCTGGGACGCGTCCCGAAGAGACTCCATCCGTCTGTCCCACGTCCTCCTCCTTCGTTTCCACCCATCGATATGCCTGATGCTCTCTCGCTCCTGGAGTCAGATGTGGTGGAGGTCGGGGCTAAAGGAGATCCTGTTTCACCAAACAAAGACAAAAGACAGATTTCAGTCACCCACATCACTCATGTCAAAAATAACACTTTTAAACCTTAAAAATATTTAACTTCTTTCTCTCAATATTTGTTTATTAGTTTTAGATTTGGATACCTGAGACAGATCTGGGTCGGACCTGGATGATGAGACTGGGGTGAAAGGTGCTGATGTTAAAAGCCTGCCCTCAAAGTCCTCAATAAACATCTTCAACTTCTGAAAAATAAACATATATAAAAATAGATAAATCAAACAGGTTAAGTGAAAACAAATGCATCGAACTGAAACCGTACTCGATGGTTTAAAACCTTAAAACTAAAGCAGAACAGATACGTCATGGCATCAGAGCACATAGGTCAATGACGATTTACAAAATATATTGAAAAAAATAAATAATAAATAATAATGAAAAATATATATATCTTCTTCTTTGTCTTTCGGCTGTTCTCTTTCAGGGGTCGCCACAGTGAATCATCTGCCTCCATCTAACCCTATCCTCTGCATCCTCTTCTCTCACACCAACTA
>JAQMYK010000002.1:4716984-4727710 GCA_030014345.1 Clarias buthupogon
CCTCAATTTGTTTATTTTGGTCATGTGTATCCGTGCTATTTCTTTGCCTATGTGACCAATTTTTACATTGTTTGCTCAGGTAGTTGTTTAAACGGAAATACAATTCATATTGCCTATTTTGTGCTGAAATAAAAGATATGTCACTCTATACTGCACAATCCTAAGCCACATATAGGTTTATTTTAAAAAAGCGCAAGAAAAATAAATGGTTAAAATGCTCTGAGCTTTAAGGGCTACGTGTCCTGGCGATGTGAAATACTGTACATCGCAGACATTCCAACCATACGTATGTATGAAATATATGAATAAGCATCTCTATAAAAACAACCGCTGACTCACAGGCCGCGCTCATTTCATGTATCGTCTAGCCGCATTCAAAACCAGACCATACTGTCAGATCTGTAATAAAAGTAGTTTCTGTTTCCTCAGCACATTCAAAGGCGATTTATGACCTTGCGCAGCAACAACATGAAAAACATTCGGTTGTAACGTCTCACCTGGACCCTGAGTGAGTGTGTGTGTGTGTAGGGGGTAATTATGGAGTCACTTCCCTCTAGGTGCTGAGTAAAGAGTGACTCAGAGGACGGAGGCTTTGTGTCTCAGCGTGTAAGCCGCTGTTTGCTGTGTGTTTCTCCTCTGACTGATGGATGACTCGGCTTAGGGGCTACAAAGGTAGACATGTTGTGGAGTACAATAGGAGTAATGCTTCAGCAGGTTCGCAGAGATCAATGACAGTGCAAACAGTGGGAAACCTCGCGCAGTAAGGGAAAGGGATGAGTGACACATCGATGTGGAATAGGCCATGAGGATGTTTTTAAGAATGAAATTACAAAGAAGTTGCATCAGCAATATGGAATAGAGGCAGTGTTTCAACACGGACCTGCCTCGTTCGCTGTCCCGAGTACTGTTGTGAGTGATAACAGTAATCGGCACCGATATGGGCGGGTGCCGTTTCAATTACGGGAGATGGGGAACGAGAGTACGTGCTGATGATGCACGCACCGTCGTCACAGCAAAACTCCAAAGCAATCCAAGCACACTTTAATAGTAACTCCGTGTTTGCTCGGCTTGATCATTAACAGGTCAGGAATGAACTTGGACTCTTAACTGATCTCACCTTCAGCCTAGAAATGTTACTTCTCAAACAGTTGCTTTTTAATCGTCAAGCTATTTTATTGTTCTTCTCTATAAACACAGATAATAGTTTCTCTATGTACACTCTACGGCCAAAAGTACGCGGACACTCGAGGAACACCCATATGCGTCATCAAACAGTTGACTTTTACTGAAACTAAGAGACCCAGACCTGTTCCAACACGACAATGCAGAAAAAGCTCTGGTTGGATGAAGAACTCCTGCACAGAACTCTACCTCCACCAGACACCTTCGGGATTGAATTGGAACCAAAACATCTGCATCTGGGCTCACTAATGAACAAAAATCCACACAACATATAATTCTAAGCCTTCTCAGAAGTAAACACTGGAGCACGTTATGACAAAAAAGGCGAATAAATCTGGAACGAAATGTTCAAAAGGTACATTTGGTGTGATGGTCAGGTGTCCGCATACTTTTGACCACACTGTGCAGAGAAGATTGTCTCTATATATTGATACGCATGACAATTATATTAATAATTGTATAATTATATTATATTAATCCGTACTGCCATGCAAAGTAAATCCATTTCATATTGTACATGCTGTTATGGAAAAACATGCATCGTGACTTACTGTTTCCATGAAATGGTTGATTCTTGCCCACATTTTGTGGTGTGAAGCGTTATACCATGGCAACTTTCCAACAATCATATATTCACATATAGTTAAGGATGACAAGCCCTTGTTTTCCCCTATTCATGTCAGAAATGTTTTTGGACCGCCAAAAAAAACCTTGTTTCCTGTGATTGCTTATATAACAGCAGTTATAAATAGTTGTGCCCTAACCGGCTTCTGCTTTTTTTTTTCTACGAAGAAGAAAAATGCTGCTTGTCATGTTACCAAGAAGACTTTCTCACATGGGAAAACTTACAGCTGTACTGTATCTCTGACTGACACTGGAGACTCCTTCCATAAAGTCTTCTTATTTTATTATACGAGATTATGCAAAGGTTAGTTCCGACCGAGTAATCTGATTGGATGAGAGGTGTTCCATGAGAGGTGATAATAAACAGAAACAGCACTGTAACGTTTAACTACTGTATATGTATCACTTGGTGCCACAGGTGTCGTTAATTACACGGTCAATTTGGACAAAGAAACTGGTTAAATAAACAAACAAATCAATAAATTGTATTTGTGGAACTGTTGTATAAAAGCAATATAATGCACAGGGAACTTTGTCACTGTGTATGTTGCTAATCAGCTAATCAGTCCTCAGAGGTATGTTTCTATGAGCGCTAAGGGTACTCGAAAGTTGTGTGGGAGTTGCATGATAGTTGTTTTCAGGGTGCAGAGTGCGCCAAAGCATGAGCTGTTGTATAAAAGCAATATCACTTGAGGCTGTGCTGTTGTGCTGAATATCAGCTGTGATGCGGTCATAGGCAGCAGTGCTCCCTTTTGTGTGATACTGCTTAATTATGGACTTTTCTTTGCTAATTGTCAAAAATTTTCTAATACAAGCTTCTGAACTGTTAGATGTTGATGGTCATGTATTCTTTATAAACCTGTGATTTAATCCAAACCCCCAGACCAATCGTATTCAAGAATTCTACACAGTGCTGAATGATGTAAATTGTTTTAACAGTAATAATAATATACCTAATTATTTAGTTTAGACATGAAGGGAAATCTCTTCCTGACTCTGTATTGGTCATAAACCTTTCAAACCAGCTGTCCATGAGATCTTGTTCGTGTTTCTAAAACATAAAGCTATAAAAAAAAAAATACAGGAAGAACAAAGATAGAGATGTTTGCGCAGCTGCTCATTAAATATAGTCATGAGTCGCTGTGCAGGTGGGTCTCCGAGCTCAACCATGTTCTTTAAAACGTTCCTAACATGCAAGGTTCACTCACACAAGTGCTCATGAATGATAGGACCAGCAGTAGGAGGGAGTGTCAAGCGTAATGGCTCTCTTAACATCCATTTCCCTGCATTCCTCCTGTAGGCTTGGCAGATATCACGGGCCGGTCATCGAAACTCCAAGCGGCGTGTATCAAAGGCATATACTCTCACTTAAGACAGGCTTTTGTTTACTTTGATCAGTTGGAGTTGTAATGAAAACAGAAAAGGATATATTTAAATTTCTGTCCTAGACAACAATGCAGAAATAAAAAGAATGTAAAAATGTGTAGTGTTTATGTTGAAATATATTTGTTAGTATATTGTAATATATTAATAATTTATACTTGTAGCAGATACATATTACACGTTTTCTTGTATATGTGGATATGAACAAGGAGTAAACAGTAGTTGTATAATCTCATTAGATCATTGTATTATTGTTTTACTCTCACACTTATCATATTTGTCTTATCATATTTGTTACTCTATATTAAACATATATATCATGCAATTGTGTGTGTGTATATACACAGTATATGGGGTATATACATGTGCGTGGAATATATGCAATATAAACACCCTGTGAAACATGTGCTTAGTATGGTATACAGTATATATATTTGGTAAATATTTTAATACTAAATTTATTGCTATACATTATATATTGATATATATGATAATATTATGATAATAATATGATAATATTATATTAATAAAACATACACCATACTATTTTTCTTTTCCTGAAGTGTGTTACATTTTTTTGGTCCACTCTTTGGTCTTTTTCCGTTTCTCAGGGTCACCACATTGTAGTAATTTATTGCCACAGGTTTTACCCCAGATGCCGTCTCTACCGCAGCCTCCATTTCTCCAGGTTTGGTACTGAGCATCTCAGTTGCGTATATACAGGCACAGGGTTAAGGCTCTTGCCCAAGAGTCAAACAGTGGCTCGAACCCCCCAACCCTCTGATCAGCATCCCAGGGCCTTAACCACCTGAGCCTTTGGTATCACCTATCGAAAGTTGTGTGGGAGTAGCATGAGAGTTGTTTTCAGGGTGCAGAGTGCACCAAAATATGAGGCGTGCCCTGGCTATGATTTATTCCGTGCCTGAACTTAGGCCCGTCTTACTTGAGCAATAGCATCTCCAATCATTCAGCAGTATGAAAGGAGGAGTCAGCAATTCTGGATACTGATATCTGAACTACAGTCTAAGGAATATGGAGCTACAGAAGCTCCACCCATGAAATTAATGGATGCGCGTCGCCAAAGCACCGATACTAACAACTGGACCGTCATTGAGCACGACACTGTTGCTGATTGGCTGGAAAAGTTTTGTGCTTCATGTTGTTTGTTTTTCATTTACAGAGCCACTCTATAAGTGTATAGAGTGTCAGTTGAGGCCAATATGACATTGTGAATACAAAAGCATTTTGACTCTAAGTTGTTGATTTGGGGATCTGAGGATCTGGGTTCAAGCCCTGCTGTCTAAGGTTGCCACACCCTATACTAACCTGCATGCAGTGCCGGTCCTAAGCCTGGTTAGATAAATGGGAGAGTTGTGTCAAGAAGGGCATAAAACCTGTGCCAAGTTGTGCGCGAATCGGATGGTCCGTTGTAGCGACCTCTTATTTTATTTTGGAAAATTATTTTATCCAGAAACATACCTTATCTAAAGGGACAATGTTTTTATGGATAAAATCATAAATAATATTTACTCATAGTGAGCGGTAAGTGTAGCAAATGACTGTTTGGTCAGCTGTTCCATTTAATCGTGCATCGGATTAACCAGAAGGTTGACACAATTTTAATATAAAAAAAAGATAATGCACTAGCTGGATCAAGTGCTATTTTATAAGCTGCTGAAAATCTGCTCAGCAAAAACAATTTAAACATGTGTGTAAACCCACTACCGAGATATCAGAAACTTTCCCTGCGTAAATATTGAGATAACTCTGCCATGGACGGTGCCGCACATTGTTCTTAACAGTGCCAACAACTCTAATGTGGCGTTTTCACGGTGCTTTGACATAACAGGTCCAGCATGAGCTCGATAATAAGAATGAGTCAGCTTACAAGGGAATATATATTTATATTTTTGATTTTCCATGGCAGCAGAAATGAAAGTGAGAAGATTTTAATCAGCAGACAGTTTAGTTTGATGTTGTTAGCAACGCTGTCGAGGAAATGGCACGTTTCTAAGCTGTTTTTAAAGATTCTGCTTAAAAAAAGAGAAAAATATTGGTGTTACTCCTGGATTATTTATATAGAGAGAATTATGAATTTATAGAAATTATTTGCGCTTTTAAATGTCCACCAATATTCAAAAACCTAACAAAAGGCGAAAATAAGCAGAGGAACAAAAGCAATCGTTAGTGTCCTCGAGTTCACTGGTGATCTGCTGGAAGAGAAACACACTGGCATTTCAGCATTCCATTACCAGCCCTGGGATCCATCAATCTTCTCAGGAAACAGAGAGAGGTTGTTTTAATGGAGTGAGAGAATGAGTAAAAGACAGACAGACAGCAAGAGAGACAGAGAGAGAGAGAGAGACAGAGAGAGAGAGACAGACAGACAGAGAGAGAGAGAGAGACAGACAGAGAGAGAGAGAGAGAGATAGACAGAGATAGACAGAGAGAGAGAGAGAGAGCATAGACAGAGAGAGAGAGAGACAGAGAGAGAGAGAGAGAGAGAGAGCATAGACAGTGACATTCCGCCTAATGAATATATTCCTGGCAGCACCTTATGGTTTTCTGACGACATGAATTTGGACCTAAGCACTTGGATCATGTGTTTTTTAGTTCATGGAATGACCGCTAAAGGAAGCAGACCTTCGATTGGTGTGATACTCGCCTCAGCATGCACTGACTAACCGTTCTCGCCTATCATCTGTAAAAGACTTTAAGAGACTCCCTTCTGAACCAGCTCGTATTTGCATTCGATAAGCCACTTTTTACGGCCGGTTGTTTACCCTGGTCACTATGAAAAATGGAAAGTTACCACATGCCATAAAATACAGCGCTGCTGTCCAAGTGCCAAGCTTTTCCCCTTGGAGAAGTCATGTGACCTCACAAGGTGGGGCAGAAGTGTGTAAGACATCGCTTCTAGCCACATTATTTACTGACATGCAAAGCCTTCCGGTGTGAGTGATATCTACAAACAATAAAGAGCTATGACTAACGCTGCACTCAAGACACGTTTCATCACAAGCAGAGGCAAAGCCAAGCCCAGGCCGAGCAAACGCAGGACACATCCACCTCCTAAATATCAGGTTTCCCTCCCGTAGGAAGGTGGTTTAGTGTTCCAAGGAGTGCAGGGGGGGATGGAGATTAAGTAAAATTACCTTTTATGGGTTCTTCCTTCACTTCATACCTTTGACCTCATTCTGATGTCATCCAAAAATTATTGCAATATTGAATACAATCTGTTCCAATAGAAATTTTAAATAAATGAGAGATGGCATTGTTAAACTTACTGTCTTTTTAAACATGTTTTTTTTTACTAATCTTAAGCTTAAAATAGTCTTCTTTTTAATTATTTGTTGGTAAATTAAAATTTTTTCAAAGTTTCAAGCTTAAAGTCGGTTTATTATACTTACTATGATAATGATAATATTGTAAAAGAAACTTTTGCGAGATAAATTTGACTAATTTCAAGATGTCTTCTTTTGCTAAAATATCTTTTTGGCAATGTATGTTTCTCTATAACGAACATCATACCTGTAGTCACATGCTTTTTTTTCTGTAACACCAGAAAGACTCATGTATGTTGAATTAATATTAATATTAATATTAAGAAATGTCAAGATGTTAAAGCAAGAATACCATCACTTACTATATAAAGCTGATTCTATGTGCACAAAATCCAAGCGGCACAGATCCGTGCCAGCAACACAACAATAAGTGTCAATTATTTGTTTTATATTTTACTTCATTTACATGTCTTTTCTAAATGTTTTGATTGTTTATATCAAAAAATATGATTATAGTGTTGAAAATTGGAAATATTGGTAATATTTTTGAGTGGCTGGAACGGATTATCTGCATTTACATTAATTCCTATGGGAAAATGCGTTTCACAATACGAAATTTCACCATAAGGACTCGCCTCCGGAACGGATTAAAATCGCACGCAGAGGTACCGCTGTACTTTTATACTTCATTCCATTTTGAAGCTGTAATACACGGATTAACTTTGGTAAGTAATTGCACTTATTGTCTACATGAACGAATATTTCCAGAACGTTTCTCACGTCCACCAGGAAACTTCTGCCTTGATTAAACTCTGTGAAGCTTCTCACTTTCTAGTAAATGTGTTACTTCAGATTACCTCATGCACGAAAGGTGTGTACAAAGGTAACTCTGACATCACTTTTGACTTGAGCCCTAGGAACCTCTCTGAACAGGTTGCCCATGAATTCTAAGAATTAGGTTTAAGTTAAATCGACCCATAGCTGGATTCTTTCAGGTTCTCAGACGGCGCCACCTGATCCGGAACTCAAACGAAACATCGTTCAAAAGTTTTCTCTGCTGGCCCGAATAGCTCTGGATGATTATTCTTTGCTCTTTGGTGATAGACATTCCAAAGGGACAAACTGCGGCTTTTTATAACATGCTATAAGCTTGCGTCACTCGCACATCTCACGTTAATCCAAGAGTGGGAGGAAAGACAAAATGTCTGGAATTATAGTCCGTACAATCCCTTTATTTAAAGTGCAACCACCGTTCTGGCTTGACAAGTCCTCTAAAGCAGTCAGCAGCTGCCCAGATTTTCACACTATGGCTAAAGAATGCCCCAGCAGTATACTGTATCTCATTTGTACAGGGTTTCCTGAGCACGAAACAATACTGCCTTTGAAATTCAAAAATTCAATGGCAGGGCTTAGAGTAGGATTCTTCTAACAAATGCTGTGTTTCATAGACTCCTTCATGAATGCAACTCGAAGCGCCAGTGAAAAAATATGTCCCGAGACGTCCTATTTTCTTTTTCTTTCTTTTTTTTCACTTGCTGAAAAGTCTGAAAAGCCATGAATTGTATTTCCACATTGAGTCTAACTTTGAGTTATGATCTAAGAGTCGATGTGAAAGACTTTCTACACATAATTCAATTCAAATTTATTTATGTAGCACATCGACAATGGACTTTGTTACAAAGAGAAATTTGGATGTAGATTTAGATCCCTAACAAGCAAGCCAATGAGATGAGAAAACTCCCTGTTATGGCGTGAACAAGCCAGAAATCAGACTCAAAAGTAAACTCGTTCTCTGTTGAGATTATAAGTGTAACACTTATATTGAAAATTATTATTATTCTGAGAGCTTGTTTTAGATATTCCTGGCGCTGATTACATAACATGATGTTGGCTCAGTGGTTAAGGGTTTGTTCTATTGAATGAAAGGTTCAAGGTGAGTTCAAATCCCAGCGCTACCAAGCTGCCAAGCTTTCCACTAGATGTTGGAGTGTACAGTAGCTGTGGGGATTCCTGTTCGCTCAGCTACAAGAGCATTAGGCACAGCTGTTGGTTAAGGAGGTCTGGGGTGCATCCAGTTCATCCAAAAGGTGTTCGGTGGGGTTAAAATCTGTGCAAGAGTTCTTCCAGCCCAACCTTGTCAAAGCATGACTTCATTGTGCGTGCTATTGTGAACCAGAGCATCATCATCATCATCATCATCATCATCATCCTGAAAAAGATTTTAGTTTCATTGAAGGAAAATTGTAATTCTACAGCATACAAACACATTCTATACAATTCTGTGCATAGAAGAAAAATCTTACCTCTGAGGAGCAACTCTGAGCAACTCAAGTTCACTCAACTGCACAAATGTATCCCATCTCAATTATTAATCATTTAGGATAAAAGCTTAAACAAATGAGTAACTGTAGTCTAAATGTCATGGCATATTATCAAATAATCTTGTTGGTGAAAGGAAATAACCACAAAATTTATTATGCAAGGATTTCTGCACATACATACAGCATAGGAAACTTTAAAAGGTTAAAATGGTTTACACATGTTTAAAGGCTACATGCCGGGAATTCACAAGTTTACCGGGACCTCTGGAAGAGGAGGGGCTGCGGAGTTAAAGCTAGACATTTTATACCATTCGGTCCATATAGAGTATGCGTAATTTATTTTTAGATTATACTGAAATAGATAATATGCTTTTTTTTTTCATTGAGCACCTATAGAGCACTACGAAACCAATCATATAAAAATGAAATATACTGTATATATTGTATAGAAATATATACAGAAAGAGAGAGTCAGCAAAAAAACATATAGACATACTTAAATACATATTAAATACATATACATAGTATGATGTATATTATATTAATATAATATTATTAATATTATCATGTTATTATCATAATAGCATCATATATATCAATATATAACTTATAGCAAATTTAGTATTAAAACGTTTATACAAGTTCTTCTTTACCTGAAGTGTGTAGCAATTTTTTTTTGGCTGACTCTGTATACACACACACTGTATTCACTTATTATCTATACTCCTTATCAGGGTCACTGCTTAGCAGTCTAGGTGCCAGTCTATCGCAGGGCACACATGCACATACTATTCACACACACACACACACTTATACGTACACTCATTCGCAAACTATGGGCAATTTACGAATTCCAATTACTCTGCATGTCTTTGGACGGTGGGAGGAAACCAGAGTAACCAGAGGAAACCCACAAAGCACAGGGAAAACACGCAAACCCCACGCACGCATACCAGAGGAGACCCACAGGCCTGAAGATACACACAAAAACACACCTCCATCCTTAGCTTCAGGTTCACTCCTCGTATTATGTCTCAACGCCTGCAGACGCACATATTGCCTGACATCAGTATGTATTAGCTGTGAGGTATTAGATGTGACTAGAGGATAATGTCTGTAAATCGACCAAACAACTTGCCTGGGCACGTGAGGAGCTCCCAGTTGGAGACACTGCTCACAGCTAAGGAATGCCATGCAGAATTCCCCCGAGTCGGGATCCAGCTTGTTTCTGTAAAGTGCCTCATTCCAAACCACCTACATGTTGCTTTTAGGAAATTAAATAAATATCGTGCAGCACCATTAATGTTTAGACACAACACATTTCTTTTTGTGTTTATTATGTTCACCATGCAGTCTATGGTGTTCTCCGGTGGTTAATGGATGAATGAATAAGTTGGATTCTCTTTAGGATTTTAGGAGGAGAAACACATTGTTCTCACTTTCTTCTGGATGTGCATTGAACTACCACAATGTATTTTCTTACTTTCTTTCTTTTCTTTTTTTTAGTTTTCTAAAAGTGCAACAGTTTTTTTTTTTTTTTACAACCACATTAGTCTAAAAACCTTTTATTTGTTCATGCTCTTCCTGACACACCCAGCATTGTATTACACATTCCACAATTTTGGCTTTATCAATGGCCTCCAATATTTTACACAATGACTAATTCAATAACAATTCCTTTTTCGTTTATAAAGGCTTTAATCAATTGACTCACTCCTTATAGGGGTGGTTTCCCGGACCAAGATTAAGCCTTGTCCTAGACTAAAATGGCCATTTAAATCAGACTAACAGAAACGTGCTTTCTCTGTCATGGTTTTAAAAAGTCTAAGACTTAGTCTAGTCCAGAATTTAATAAGCTAATTTCCTGGAGGAAGACTAGAGCAACTTCAGGACTAAATTGAGGCTTAAATTAAACCTACCAGGAGGCAGGTT
>JAQMYK010000002.1:4737587-4753445 GCA_030014345.1 Clarias buthupogon
AGAATATCCATACACAACATGAATTAACACCATAAACCCATTATGGTGTATATTCAGCATGATATTCATGTCATTGAGTTTTATTAAAATTTTAAATACTTTCAGTTAGACATTTTAATATTATTTAAACATGTTTTAAGGCAGGTATGTTTGTACAGAACTATGCATGGCATGGTGGCATAGTGGTTAGCACTGTGGCCTCGCACCTCCAGGATTGAGGGTTCGATTCAGGGTCTGTTTGCCTGGTGTTTTTATGTTCTCCCTGTGCTTGGTGGGTTTCCTGTGAGTACGCTGGTTTCATCTATAGGAATTGGTGTATCCAAATGACCTATAATGTGTGTGTGTGCCCTGCAATGGATTGGCACCCTGTCCAGGGTGTACCCTGCCTTGTGCCCAAAGTCACCTGAGATAGGCTCCAGGCCCCCTGTGACTAGGAGATGAATTAATAAATGAATGTACTACTGTATATTTACCCACCCTATGTAATCGGCATGCGAGATTTATTCAGGTTAGGTTTATAGCAATAATAACACAACAACAAGAAATCCCTAATCAGGATTTCCATTACTGGACCGTTATTTAAAAAAAATAAATAAATAAATATTGGTTTTTACCAATTTTGGCTTCTGGTTATGTTTCACGGACCCATGCCACTATAATACATTTGAATAATGCTTTAATATTTACAATAACACAACATCATTTCAGTTGTGCCTGTGCGCTTCTGTACACATGCAATAGCTTTTAAACTAACAAAAAAAAGTCCCAGTGGTTTATAGCAGTCAGAAGTAATAAATGTTCATGACACATTCAACATTGTCAAGACCTCCAGTGCAAGTGACACATGACTTTCTACATGTTACTCATGCTCTCAAATGAATTCTGTAGTTCGTACTGTTCCTCCCTGGACGCCTATTAAGCCTAGTCTGTGAATTAGCTTGGAAATGTTATACCGCACGTGTCTGGAAAATCAGTCCCTTATGTCTAGAATGTAAGAATCTGGAAAGATGAAAAAGACACAGCATTTCCAGAGACAGTGAGATCTTTGTCCAGACATGGTCTGTGTATAGTATGTGTGCTTGACTCGGTGTCTGTTTAACGCCATGGTATTACACAAGCTCCGTGTGGGGGACGAGGGGCATCCGAGTGGACTTGACCTGTCAGCTATGCGGGGCCGAGAGGGGAATCCCCGGGCTGGCCTCAGCTGTTTCCAAGGAGACGGACTCTCACTTTTCACATGTGAACGCTACAAACACTGTACATTTTATAGCTCACTTGTTACACTCTACGCTTTACTGTCTGTAATCCAGACCCGTGTTGACCGTTGTACTGATTTGAACACACAGTAAAGTAGCACCTTTGACAGGTTATTTCTAAAGACTTCTGGGAATCTGCCACTTTGTACCTTGGTTCCAGTGAAGAGATAATGCTAGGGTGATTCTCTCTCTCTCTCTCTCTCTCTACTGTATCTGTATATACACAAGCTGTCCAGTGAGCAGATTTTCAGTCTCGGGCGACATTCTTTCCATACCTCATTAGTCTATGACCCGGCTCAGGAGTTCGTTCCGAAGATCTCCTGGTAACTCAGACTGAGAGAAGTTTTCAGGCCATTACGTCACTCACTTTTACGTCCAGCCATGCACTATATGTGTTTCAGGAAAGGAAACTAAGACACACACTGACACACACTTGCTTACAATTTCCAATCTAATCCAAAAGGTTAGTCAATCATTTTGATTTGTCATCAGTGAGAGTGTTGTCTGGCAAGCACAGGCTTTATAGAAATCCATATCGTTCGCAGTTTTCTCTGACCCCCCCACCCCCACCCCAAGACTCAGAGATCAAACTTCTCTAACTGGTCGTCCATCTTGGCCAGAAAGTAAGTGATTTTCCAGCTGTTTTTATTACTGGCCTGAACATTTACCATATTCTTGTTACTGTAATGTTGTGTTATTTTCTTTACGACACCTATGTTGCATTAGTAGTGGTATTTCAGTAACTGTTTCAACATGTCATAGCTAGCAATGATGATCTACCAGTTTGACCAGCTCAGCCTGTGCTTTGGCAGCATGTCAGACCAAGGTGGGTTTCTGAGTGTTTTTGTTTACGGTTTTTCATTTCTAATTCCAGCAAAGACGTTTTGCTGAACGAGGAAGTTTGTGTCATCAACCTCAATCATTTAGATAATGCAAAACCACTGACTACATACTCAGATGTAACCAGACCCCAACAGGATGAATGCTTGTGATTGCGCCACCTGGTGGTTCATGACCTGTATAAAGCACAAACATGAACCTCCCCCATGCTGAGGAATGCGCAGTGCCCCGGCCTACCAGTTTATTTGGCGTTTGGCGTTCGGTTGCCTGGAGACACATCCGGAATCCTGATGGTTTCCTAATCCTCTTTGCATACCAGGTTTACCTGAGACACAGGTAAGCTGAGCTTGAGCAAGTCCATTCATGTTTGTCCCTGAGAGCATGCCGGAGTCACAACCACGGAACAACCTTTTATGGCCTGCAACTAAAGCACAACTCATTCGAGGGGTATTATCATCCACTTGTCAAACAACCGAGGTAAAGTTTATGTCTCTAGGCCATGAAAATTGAACATACTGTACTCTGATGATGTCACAAGTGTAAATTAACCATGCTGTGGACTCAGCTCTGTCATTAGGGCTGTGCCTTTTTATTTCATTTGAAACCATTGGCATGGATGCTTGCTAAAAGCCCTGACAAGCCATCCCAAAGAAAACCCCGTGTTTATTTCCACTACGGTATTTGTCGAATGAAGTCATAGGTGAACTGTGTTCATTTCTTTGTTTTCATACAAGGGAGTCCATGCATGGCGTGAACCATTATACCTACGCACTCAATGCTATCTCATCAATAACACAGAAGGTCCACAGTGGGAGTTCGCATCTGCCTCTCACCGCATTACAATCAGACAAGCCAGGAAACTGAATGCAGTCATCCGAGGGTGCGGCTGCTGCATGCGGGTGGCCACGGGACTAACTCTGAGATCTGTTTGGTGGAGCAAAATGGAGACATTTCCACAACACTACAGGACCACCCTGTGATCATGATGTCATTCTGACTGATTTGATGGTCCTGTTACACCAAAAATATGTTTTAGTAATGGATTATTGGCGGTTTGATGGTAGATTAATATACAATTTCTTTTTTATTCATGACAGTCACAGGTTTATATTAATGCACTCGTTGTAATATTTTCTCATTTCTACAGTAACAGGTCATTTGAAGTTTTTTTTTGTACAAAACAATGATAAATAAATCGAAATCATGTAACTATTTAACAAATAAAATACTTTTGATCGTTCATAGGGTGATCTTTTCTGTATGGAGACATTTATTTAACATTAATGAAAAGATATAATGGAGAAAGAACATATTAAAATGTGTAACCGAGGCCAACGTCTGTCATGATATCGGGTTGGTAATGGCCCGACCTTTCATTAGCACTGGGCGTTACACCACTCCCTCACTCACTCATCGTCAATTGTATTGTCCTGTATACAGGGTCGCGGGGGGCCTTGAGTCTATCCATGTAGACTTAGAGCACTAGGCAGGGTACACCCTGGACAGGGTGCCAATGCATCGCAGAGTAAACACAAACATACATAACTATACAGTAGATACATACTGTACACTCACACGCTCGTTCACACACTACAGGCAATTTGGGAATGGCAATTAGTCTGACCTGCAAGTCTTTGGACTGTAGAAAGAAACCGGAGTACTTGGAGGAAACCCACCAAGCATGGGGATGATGATGATGGCGCAGGGTGCTTGGGCCCAATCATCGATGTTTGCAATTATGTTTTGCAATTTATTCTTTATTCAATCAATTAGGTGGTATTATATATTTGTAATTAGTGATACCGTTCATTAAACCAGCAATCAGCAATCAGAAACACTCCTACTTACACATTCTAGCTTAAGAGCATGCACTTATTCAGAATATTAAGTGAATGTTAAACTATTCTGGCACCATATCATAAAAATTCCATAAATGTGAATTTCAGTACATTTGAAACATTTAAAAGAGTGAAATGTTTACTATACTAGTATTTAGACTTACTTCACCTATTACATGAAATAATTCTAAAATACTGTCAATTTGTTTTGCATACAAATAGATATATTGAAGAATCACCACTAGGTGGTACTCTGAGTCTATGAATCATGCCAAATGTACAGTATCACTATCAACCAACTCATTATTTCACATTTTCATGTAAGTTCCACTATGTGCGAATTCAGTTTCCACATTGAAATGGTTTAAATATTTGCAACTCAGCACATTTCCACACATTTTCAAGATCCCTGGAATAAAATTAAAAAAATGAATAAATATATATAATATGGCATTTATGATGAATTTGTGACAAAAATACAGTACATCAACACATTACCCGTCAGAAAGAAAACACAGGATAAACTGTAGTGGTGAACAAGTACCTTTATTTTGGTAAACTTGTGTGTAAAAATAGCATTTGGTAAGCTCTAAGTAATCATTAATCCATTGGCATAGATACTTGCATATACAGCTGATTTAACTGTTCCTTTACAGTGAATCATGTTTGAGGATAAATATTTAAATCTGGAATTTATATCTACAAATTTAGACACATACCAGGGAGAGCTGGTACAGTATGAACTATAATTCCCCAAGATGAGTAAAAAGTTTGCTATGGGCTGAAAGAGCATTGGAAATGCAAACATACCTCATATTGACATGGAAAAATTCTGTATAACAGGGGGAGGGTTGTTAATGGAAACTTAGTATGATGACCCACACTAACATACTGTATAATATTTAGAAAGAAATACAACATAGGCATGTTTTTGGTCACCACGTCATTCAAATGAAATGATGACACGGATTGTAAATAGGCTTACCAACTATTTCTCTTTTAGCATTCCCCCTTTAAAATTTCCAATGCACCTCGGTCATAAAACAAATTTAAAACTTTCTTCCATAGCCAGGCGATAAATATTTTTGGGTTAGAGAGGAAGCCATGCTAATGTTCTTGAACAGTTTTATAGTTTTATGGTATTTTGATGTTGGCCTTGATTCATGGAAAGCTCCTTGTGACCTTATTCTAATAGCTTGCATAGCACCACACATTTCAAATCTAGGGCTATTTTGTATTTCATGCCCTCCTGCCACCAGTAGCAGCAGGCATGTTTGTTGCTGGTTTGTGGTAACAGTCTGAAGGGGTAGAATTTGGGCTTGCATTCATCCCAGTAGGAATGTAATACATGCTCTCTAAATAGCCCTGATCTAGCGATGGATGTCCTTTTACTTCAGATTTTGGCGCCTGGCTTGCTGAGCTTCCATATCCCATGGTGTTTTGATGGAGCGATGTCGGGACAGAGGGCTCTGGATGCCGTGGTTGCTGGGCAGACTGAGTATGGGGTGGCATCGCATAGGGAAGGTACTGGGATGTGTATAACCCTTGACCATGGTATGGACCCTGGTATGGAGCAGCAGTTGGAGGATACATACTCGAATTGGACAGAGCCTGTTGTGGAATAAGAACTTCCACATATTGGCCGATTTCTGGATCAAACAGCATTTTTCTCAGTGGCTGCATTGGCACTTCAATGTAGAAGTACTTCCCAGTTTCAGGATCTAGAAGTACACGACGGGGACCTTGTCCATACCCGAGGCCGCTCGCATTTTCCGGGTACAACATGCCTCCATTTCCAGAACCATCACTTCCATATTCATTACCAAAAGCTGGTGGTAGTTCTTGTGGATTGAAAAACTGGGATCTAGGGTCCAGGCAAGCTATATTAGGTGAACGACTGTGCTCTCGATAAGTTGCCACACTCTGTGCTTGTGGTGAACGTTGATTACCTGAACGTCTATCCATGTGCTGAGTAGAAGGTTGCTGTTGTTCATTTCCAAAGGGTTGTATTGCTGGCGCAGGGCAGGTATGGGAGTGGTGTATGGGCTGAATCATGGCCGGAGTCTGTTGTACTGTAGTTTTTGGTGAGAGAGATGGATAAGTTGAGGGTTGGCCATCTGTTCTGCACTGATGAGGACGAACCTGGGCCTGTGGTGGTGCTCCCGTGTATGAAGTCACTTGACTAGGTGAGCGAGGGACTGGTGGTGTCTGGTTTTGCGAGCCATGGTAGGGCTGTCCAAATTGAGGGTTGGTACATGCTGTACAAGAGCAAAGAGAGTGTTTGGTTGTAGGATGGTATCTGTTCTGCCTTCTTGAGGGCAAATCAGAAAGCTGCAAAGGGCTAAAACTTTCTCGCTCGTCATAACTGGGTGGATCATCTGATGTCAGGAAATGAAAATTATTTTTATGCAACTGTTTATTAGATGATGATGTAATTTGAGGCTGTATATAGGTATTGGCTTGGGAGGCTGCTGGTAAGGTTTGAATATTAGATGCACAAGAAGTTGCTACCATCACCTGTTCTTGAATGTTCTGCTGTTGCTTGTTGCTGGAGTTTTGCACCGAAGTGATGGATACCTCTTGCTTGCTTGAAGTGGCTGTTGATTTTTGTGCAGAACTTATTGTATCTGGGATAGTTTGAGGTTTCTGGCTGGACACTGCTGACACAGCTAATGTTTTGATATTGCTTGATGCAGGGTTGGTGGTTTGCTCGTTGTGTTTCACTGCTGTTGAGTTCTTAACATCATTTATTTCGACATCACTCTTTAAATGTGTTTGCTCTTTTAAAATAGATGTTGTCGGTGTGTTGTCTGATTTAGGAAGGTCAGTTGATGTTGACCTAATTTCTGCAAATGGCTGTTTATAGCTCGGTTTAGGCAGCACAGGTGGTTTTGCTCTGTCGCTGGATATTGACCTGACTTGAATGGGTAACTCGATCTCTTTAGATGTTGTTAATGGCATTGCATGAATTTTTGTGCTGCTGGAAAATGCCCTTACCTCTGCCTTGCTCGATGAAACAACTGAAATATCTTCTTTTAAAGCTTGTTGACATTGATTGTCTCTTGCTTTTCCACTGGGAAGTGCTCTCACTTCCTTGGGCTTTGAAGAACTCCTAACCTGCGAGGTAACTCCACTCGACTGAAGACCGCTGTTTAGGAATGTCTTCTGTTCAGGAGGCGAATCAGCATCTTCTTTTTTCACTTTCCTGGATTCACCGGAGTTTCCCTCTGATGCATAGGTCTGCAAGGGGACCTCTAGCCTGTTGATATGTTTAAGTTTAGAGCCTGTTCCTTCGCTCAGGACGTCACACACCCCAATGTCAGCTTGCATCCCCTTTTCCTTCCGTAGCATTGACACAGAATGGCTACTGTTTGCAGTTTTTACATCAGTGGAAGCAGGGCTTGGTGGCTTCTGCACAGACTTGGGTGCACCATCCTGCAGAAATACTAAGGTTGAGACTTCCTTACTTGATGGTCTAGAAGGCATTTCTAGATTTGTATCCTGTCCACAATCACCAGGTTTTGGGATGTTGTTCCTTTTATCCAGACCAACGAACAAATCCATGTCAGAATGCTGAATGTTTGGCACGAAAGCTTTGGTAATACCTACATCTTTTCTTATCAGTGAATCTGTTTGTGGTATCTTTGCTATATCTGCAAAAGGTCCTGCATCTTGTTGCATGGTTGATTTATTGCTGGATGCTGACTTGTCCTTTAAGCTGATAGCTTTGCATTCAATTTGTAAAGAATGAGGATGTTCTGGTTGCATGTCTTTCTTTTTTTCAGACACTACATCCTCTTCAAGGTTGGTGTTATCTGAGGCTTTGAACGACAGATTGTATGTGTTCTTTACCAGCTTCCTGACATCCCTTACTTTATGTATAACAGATTTTGCCATGTTATTTTCATTATCCTCTTCAGTGTCTGTCTCTCCCCCTGTTTTGAATCTTTTTTGCTCTTCAGCTGTTTCCTTTAACTCTAACACAGGTTCACAGATACTGTCTTTGGATATTTCTGAGTCAGGACAGACAGATGCCTTTAAAGAAGACTTATTTTTATCCTTGATGATACAAGGCTTGAGAGTGATTTCAGGAGTTTTTGACAGGAACATACTGCTACTGCCCTCCAGTTGTTTACAGGTTTCTGGTGTCATGGGGTGTTTGTTGTCACTGGTTGTCTTTCTTCTCTGTGTGCTTGCAACACAAATTGCAGTACAGTTTGTAGTCTGGTTAACGGCACCTCCCGAATCACTGTTGTATTTATTTATCACCTTACTTGCCTCCTTCTCACTGCTCCCAAAACTTTGTTTCTTAGATAATTTGCTTTCCAAGGTATCAACCTTTATGGGTGTTATCTGATCCTTCATTAGATTTTTATCCTGAAATGCAGCATCTACAGGGATGTTGTAAGGAGGTAAAAAGGTAGGTTTGAAGGCTGGCTTTGGGGGAACCTTGGGCCCGCGGATCCTCTTCTGAGTATAAGGACTTCTTTCCTCTTTACCTGCAAATTCCTCAGAGGGCAAACTGCATACAGGTAAGCTAGAACGCTGGGTCTCTAGGTTACATGAATCCCCTGAAGTGAGAGTTTTAACATCTTCATTTTTATTCTCACATGGTTCAGTTCTTGAAGGCTCCTTGGGAGCTGCATCCATTTTCTTTGAAAGAACACTTTTGATAACGCTGGAAGCCATTTTACTCTTGGGCGGGCTTTCATCTAAAGATGCAGACTTTTGGAGCATCTTCTTACCAGTTTGAATTTCATTTTCACCCTGAAGCAAGTCCTCCTGCATTGATGCTGGGGTGCTATGTTGACGAACAAATGTATTCATTGAACAGGTCTCTGTGGACAGTAAATCCATAGCGCTTCCTTCATTCTCAGTAGATGTAGGTTCATCATCGTTACGTTTCTTAAATTGGATCTGTCTTTTTGGAACCGTCCTTTTTCCTCTCCTGGTTTCCTCTTTGCTCTCCAGTGCTACATCAACACATTCAAAACTGCTCATCTCAAAACGCTTTGCTGGGTCTACTGTACCATGCGGTAAAAATGGAGAAGGATGACATAAAACTTCATCATTTTCATGTAAGGAGTCATGCAAATCTGCGTAGGTAATCCAAGTAGCAGAGCCTGGACTGTCCATTGTCGTAGAAGGCTGTGAAACATTTGTAGATGAACCACGGCTTGAGTTGTAGACATCCAAGTAGTCCACCCGAGGGCTAGATAGGCTCCTGAAGGCCTGGTCTGTGAGCCACTTCACCTCACAGTCTGAGTCATCAAATTCACTTCCCATACTTGAAGTCTCGCTAGTACATTCGGAAAAGAGACGACCAGCAGCACTGGGATTGCTTTGAGAAGTCGAGCGGACCCTCCTGGCACCAGTCTTGTTCTCTTTTTGTATGTTCTGTGCTCTGAGAAGACTCTGTTGCCGCCGAGTTGCCAGGGGAGACTCAAAATAGCGAGGTGGAATTCCAGACTTTGGGTCTCGGCTTGAGGGAGTGGGGCTGTGGTGTGCAGGCCCTTTTCTATTCCTGGTACTGAATGACAGCTCAACCTGTTCCCCTCTGTGACTACCCTCTGCTATATTCCCCACCCCTCTTCCTAATGTACACTCCTCCTGTAATACCCTTTCCCCACTCCACCCCTTGTTCTTACATGACTGTCCTTCATACATGGTATGATCGTTACTATGTAAAACACTGGGGCTTTCCCCAGGTCTCACAGCCATCTGTCTAAATGTATTTTCACTACCTGCTGATTCTCTTTGCAACATTTCTCTTCCAATGTCATTACGTTCCTTTGCTTCCTTTGCCTTCTTTTTGGATGTTTGCCATGGTTTCAGAGAATTTAAAATGCTTTCATTCATTCTTTCCCAACTTTCTTTTATTTGTTTCACAGATAATTTGGGAGCAGGTGGCTCAGGTGATGTCTCACTTATTTTTTCAGTTTGGCTGCAATGTACTAAAGTATTGTCCATGCAATCATCCTGAGGTAGACTGCAGGGATATTTAAGGGACATTTTGGAGCCAATATCATCTATTTGACCTCTGTCAACTGGTACCATTGATTGAAGATCCACCTTCTCATTTACTGTAGTTGAAAGGTGATTATATGTGTATTCTGGTGTTGGTATATGATCACTAAATCTGTCAGGTGTTCTTTGATAACTAATTTTAGGACAAGACGCTCTATCTGCTAGTGTAATTGAAGGCGTTGTAAAGCTGGAGATGCTGGAAGCCATGCTTTTATTGTCATTTGTTTGAAGCTCATTTGATCTTTCAACATATCTTGTTCCTTGTACACCAGGAGATGTAGAGTCACTTGGTAAACCTAAATTTGATGATTGTCCAAACACTGTGCCTCCAACTGTTGATGAAAAATTGTCAATTGATGAGATGTTTGTTGGAAGCATGGTTGAACTGGCCAGGGTTGTAATCGTATTTGATGTTCTTCTTCCGTCTACATCAAAGGACATGGCATCTCTTGGTAAACATAAAGCTAATGGTGGAGTAGATGAGCCTTCCACTGATGGGATATTGAAGAAAGATGAAATGCCCATATTTGGAGCCTGGTTGGTTGGAAGAATGGTTGATGTAGCACTTCCTATACATTTTAATATATCTACATCAATTGAAGTGAATATTGGTCTTAATACATCTACATCTGTAGACATATTTCTTGATATATTTGAAATAGATTGTGGTCTACATATTTCTTTTTCTGTTGATGAAGGATTGGAGATGTTGGGAGAATTTGGCGAATTTGTTGTCTCATTTGTGGGCATCTCAATTAATGTTTCAGTGTGTCTTCTTTCCTTTATATTAGAGAACATGGTATCTGGTAAACTTAAAGAAGATGGTGAAGTAGATGAGCCTCCCACAGTTGATGAAATGTTGAAGACAGGTGAAATGCCCATATTTGGAGCTTCGTTTGTTGGAAGTATGGTTGATATAGGACTTTCTATATATCTTAATGCTTCTACATCTGTCGATGATGTATTTCTTGATATACTTGAAGTAGATGATGGTCTAGATAATTCTCTTTCTGTTGATGAAAGATTGGAGATGGGGGGTGAAATGTTCATATTTGTTATCTCATTTATGGGAATCTCATTTAATTTTTCAGGGTTTCTTCTTCCCTCTACTTCAGGGAACATGGTATCTTTTGGTATACCCAAAGTTGACGGAGGATTGCATAGGCATCCTTCAGTTGGTGAGATATTTGGTGAGATATTAAAAACAGGTGAGATTCCCATGTTTGGAGCCTCATTTGGTGGAAGTATGGATGATGTTGGACATTCTACACATCTTAATAGATCTACATCGATTGACGTAGATGCTGGTCTAGATGTTTCTCCATCTGTTGAATGGTCAAAGATGGGCAAGATGGCCATATTTGTCATCTTGTTCATGGAAATCTCATTTGATCCTTCTGGATATTTTGTCACCTCTGCATCAAGGCAAATGGTATCTCTTGGGATAATTAAATTTGATGGTGGTCTAGATATGCCTTCGGTTAATGAAGGGTCGATAGGTGAGTTGGCCGTATTTGTTATCTCGTCTGTGAGAACTGTAGCTGATGTTGGAATTTCCAAACATCCTAATCCATCTATGACATCAGATGCTGTATTGCATTGTATTGGTTTATTTAAACTTGATGAAGGTCTAGATATGGCGGTGACGGTCGACGAACTGTTGGAGATGAGTGAATTGGACATATTTGTAGTCTCATTTGTAGGCATTATGGTTGGCATAAAACTTTCCACACCTTTTCCTGCTACATCTGGTGACACTGTATCTTCTGGAATACTTAAAGTGGATACTGATCTAGAAGTACCTCCTTCTTTTGATGAAATATATGGAATTGGAGTGATCTCCTTGATGGGAAGCGTTGTTGCCACTGGGGTTTGAGGATATCTTGTTTCCTCTACATCAGGATGCATTATATCTTTTCTTATACTTACATTTGATACTGTTGGGGAATGGGGTAAGATAGCCATAACTGTAGTCTCATTTGTAAGAAGTGTAGTTGATGAAGCACTTTTTACACATATTAGTCCATCTACATCAGGAGATGCTGTGTCTATAGGTGTACGTAAATTTAATGGTGGTCTAGATATGCCTCCTTCTGTTAATAAAGGCTGTAAAATGGGTGAGCTGAACTCGCTCTTTTCAATATCCTTGGTGGGACTTGTAGTTGATACAGAGCTTTCAGGAAATCCTGTTCCTAATATATCAGAAGATAGTGTGTCTCTTGGTATACTTATCGTTGATGGTGATCTATAGATGTTTCCTTCTGTGCTTGGTGAAAGGTTGGAGTCAGGTGAGATGGTCTCATTTGCAGAAGATATGGTTGAAATATAACATTCCACAGAAGGTATTTTGTGTACATCAGGAGACTCTGTAGTTAGGGTTGAATAGGGACCAATGATATTTGTAGTCTCATTCGTAGGAAGTATATTTAATGTAGGGCTTTCAATACATCTTTCCTTTACACCAGGGGAAACAGTATCTCTTGGCAAAATCGTTGATGTGCTAGATGTGGCTTCCTGTGCTGATGAAAGGTTGTAGATAATTGGAATAGAAAAATCTGCAGCTTCCTTTGTAGGACGTGTAGATGACATTTCTGCATGTATTATTCCGTCTAAATCATGGGGTTGTTCTAAGACCTCATCTGGGGATGAAAAGTCATTTTGAGAGGGCAGGAAGCTGCATGCCGTTATTTGAATTTCAGGAGAACAGCTTGCAGATCTCAGTTCAAGTGACGAAGCTGCAGGGCTCGGGTCACATATAATAACATTTTGTCTGCTGTCTGATGTAGAACTAATGCTTCTTGGCTCAGGTGTAGGGCATAGATTGGAATCAAAGGAGGAAACAGAACCTTTGTCTGTAGGTGTAAGTCTGTAATCGCTTTCTGGGGTTCTAGAAGTGAATGCTAACTCTTCTGACCAACCCTTGCTCTCCGGTTCTGGTGATGGGCAGATAGTAAAACCAACTGGTGAGTGTATTATTACTGGTAGCTCAGGGAAATTTACATCTACTGAAGAACCAGAGGGTGTGTATACCTCACTAATCACACTTGATACCAGTTCTTCTCTTGGATCTGAAAAGGATGACAAAGTTCTGGTTGCGTCAGAAGAAATATTGAAGTCTTGAGGCATATATTCTACACCTACTTCTGTGTTATCCTCAAAATAATCAGGTAGAGGTTCACTGTTAGGGTCAGGTAAATCTGACATTCCTGCTTCATCGTCACATAGAAATGCACCTGCATATGCCAATTCATTAAGTACATCCTCATGTTCCAGTGGAGTTGACATTTCTGTCAAATCATGCATGTCATCTTGGGCAGAAGGATCAGAAACTCCAGCCTTCTGAACAGAGGTAAAGACACTGCCATCATTTGAAAAGTTAGTCAGAGCAACAGAAGAGTCACTTTGTACAGTTCCACAAACAAGCAAGCTGTTTTCTATAGATAAAATATCAGGCAAAGAGATTTTTTCCCCTTCCTCAATCAAGCAGCCTTGATCATTATTCCTCTTAGTAGAATCCTCTGAAGTCAAGTTACTAGGATAAGACTCAAATGGAGTTTGGTTTTCTGAAAATATGCTTTGTTTATAATGTTTATTCTCCTGTGCTGTATCAGGTTCCCTTACCTCGGATGTCGTAGCGCCCCTCTGCTCTATTATACTCCCATTTTCAAGTGAGGAGTCAGGTGTGATTATGTTGTGTGCTGAATCCTTTTTCTTTTGCTCAGATGAAAAAGCATCTCTTTGCTTTGTTATATGCCTTAGGTTATGAGTAATTATCTCCTCTGATCGATTAGTTTTGCTAAGCTCAAACGACGAAGCATGACTCTGCTCTGTAATAGTCTTGTTTTCAGATAAGAGCTCAGGACAGAATATCTCCTGTGGGGAACCAGTTACTCTAATATTAGTGTCTCTAAATTCAGACGTCGACGTTGCTAGCTGGTGGTCAGATGAATTTTCAACTTGTGCTAAGTTGGTGTCCTGAGACAAATCAGATTCCTGCCAGTTTCTTATTGGTGCGGGTGCATCACATTCATGAGCTGCTACAGGCAAATCACTTGCTTGCACATTTGATTCCAGAGTCTCAGATAAAACTAAATCTTTTGCGTCTTTCGAGTCCTCATATATCTCACTCCCATCACTCAGGTGCTCCGAACCATTCGCTGTATGGTAAGAACCTGATGATTCGTTCACATCCTCTACTGGTAACTGTTCGTCTGTATCCTTTTTCAGGAAAGAGGCAGAGGCCGGGCTGCTTGAGAGGGATGGAGACTCAGAGTCATCCCCAAAAATGTCACAAAGGCAAGTCGTTTCAGATATGGCGCTACGATGACTTTGTATACTCGTGATGTCGAAGATCTCCACACGGTTGGGCCCATCCTGGTGCTGCAGGTTGAAGTTACGGGGAGCACTGCGCAGGAACGAGTAGCTATCTCCTTCTAGAACCCAGCTGTCCATTTTCTTTTTGCTCCAAAGCGCAGGGTACAGTTTCTTAATTGGTGTTGGTCTGCCTATGGATTTTAGAAACGCAGCATCGCTTCATCTTCGCCATGCGAAAACCATAGGCGGTGAGAGTGCTGCAAAGATCAAATGCAAATGTACAGAAAAGCATGAAATAAAGAGGTATTGCTAATATCATTTTGCTTAATGTCTATTGTGGGCTTTTTCTGTATGAACAAAACTACTAATTGCATGCTGCTCCACAGGCATGGTAAGTCTATATTATAAGTAAGAGATCTTATTATACTGTATTTCGAACAGTTTTTATACGATCTTATTAATGCACAGAAAATTAGGAGTTCCTTCAAATAACGTGCAGCATGTGTGTCCAAACAGTGTCTAATTGATCATGTTAATCATATACCACTTATCATGCTAGTGCACAAATTAGATTGAGATCTGAATAATTTCCAAAAAGAAACATGACCCATATGGTATAATTTCATTCAAAGGTCATCATTCAAATCACATGATTTTTTTTTTTCGATATGTACTTGCCATTTGGTGCTATACTGTGGTGCTATCAGGCCATTTTGAATGGAATAGCACACCCCCTGCTCAAAGTAACAGAACAGACACAAGACATGCACTGTACCACAGAGATGAAGATGAGGCTCCAACAGGTCATCTGCGTTTCTGTGTGATACAACGATCCTTCGTCCAGTCAGGTCACTCAGCACTGCGATAAGTCCAGCCCCCTGAACCAGCACCATAAACCTATAAAAGAATATCCACCTAAGCTTCAGGCTGCTTCCATGTAGCTCCAACGTGACCTGATCCTGCTAAAGTGGTGTTTTTTGTTAATTATAAAAACCAGCACATACACATACACACATACACACACACACACAGAAAACCCAACTTGATTTTGCTTTTTTTTAAATACAGTTTAAGCTGTACTGTATCTCTGTATCCTGTGCTAAGCTAAATAGAGTGTTACAACTAGCAGCAGGTGCTACACCAGTCCAGATACAGCAAGCTGCAATCTGACACGCAGAGCTAACAGTCACAGGGCCTCACTAATTATAGCTCCATCCTTGCAGGAAAGCACCTACTAGAAAGTAACACATTTACATTGTGATCATTCAATCGGATATCTTGCAACAAACATGATTTCATGTTATTTTTCCTAACCCAACCCGTATCCGACTGATTCCTATTTAGATTATTGATTATTTCCTATTATTTTTTACCAGAGATGACCTTAATATAGAGTACTAGTCAAAATGTTGGACACACCTTCTAACTCCATGGTCTTTCCTGATTTTTGTTTCTTTCTACATCGTGAAACAATGCTAAACACATCCAAAAATATGTAATAATCTTCTTTGAACAGTTGATATTGAGATGTATATCTGCTACTTCTGCTCTGTAAATCCTTCATAACGACTCTAATCTGAGGT
>JAQMYK010000002.1:4759071-4770040 GCA_030014345.1 Clarias buthupogon
GTTCTTTTGTCACGTGACTCCCATAGACACTATGCAGTGCAGTACACAGGAAACAGAATTGAATGGTTCTCAATGAGTCTTCAAGTCCCGAGTCGTTCGTTCCTTTGTCAAGTGACTCCCATAGACGCTATGCGGTGCAACAGAAAGAACGAACGACTCAGACTGTAAGATATGAAGGTGAGCTCCTCATTCTGTTTATTATAATATGTCCTTAGCTGCATTGTAATATTTTGAGTTGCTGAAATTATTTTAATAGTAATTAATTTATATTTTAATGTGTTTAACATTTAATTTGTTTAACATTTTACATTTTCGATCTATTATTTAAAACAATTACTCAGTACTCATCTATCAAGTAAGGTCATACAATGGCTTATTATTATTATCAGCAGCAGCAGCAGCCTTTTACGAGGCTTCCGCTACTTTTATTTTGAAATGTTCGTGGGTTCCGGTTCCGGTTAGTTCATGTTCACGCTTGTAAACAGTAAGCTAGCAAGAGGTTAGCTGCAGTTTAAGGCTAATTAAGTTCGTAATTCTAACCCCAGTCGTCGGGTTTAAAGGTAAATATGACGTATCTTGGAAAAGATTTCTGAACGAAATGTGAAGTTTATTGGTTTCTATGAAAAATATTAGTTTTTATAACATTAATGTTAGCTAGGTTGCTAGCTAGCCAGCTAACAGTAACTGGCTTAAATGGACTTCACTGACTTAAATATGGTTCCTTAGGTTAATATGAAGTTGTATGTTTGTTATTTTCTAAGAATTGTATGTTTTATGTGTTGTGTACAGGCTTGGATTTATTCGTACAAAACAAAACGAATTGAAATGTTGTTCTATTTTAGCTGATATGGAGTTTATCACTCAGCCTCGTGCTGTTGTATGAAAATAATCAACGATAGAGAGGTTATATTTCATCCATGATTATAAGTCTAAATCTACAAATGAATGACATTTTCTTAATCCATTTCTTGTGACTTCTATAAGTTATTTCCTTTATTGCTCATATGTCACAGCAGATATTTCTGTCTAATAACCTGTCATTTATCATCCAGGCAGAACTCCTGATCCCTGTTTTTCGTGGCTGCACCCGGTGCCTGGAACACCATGCAGCAAGAAACCGAGACCAGCTCGGGTCAGGAAGGGGTCGTGGACCTCGAAGAGCCCAAGAAAATGACCCGAGAAGACTGGAGGAAGAAGAAGGAGCTGGAGGAACAAAGGAAGCTCGGAAACGCTCCTGCTGAGGTTGACGAGGAGGGAAAGTACGTCCACAAGCAGCAAAAATAGCTCCTATAATTTTATTTATACACACACACACAGAAATTTTATTTCTCTCAGACACAACCATGCGCATTTATGTTGTGCAGTGAAATTCTTATATGACTGCCCGTCATCTAAAAAGGAAGGATTTCTGTATGAAATAAATTGCTCTAGAAAGTACAATTACAAATAAAATGGAATAAAAGTATAATAAGAATTATGATGTAAATAAAAATTTGGTCAGAAAGAAATTACAATATTTACAACCAAAGTTGCCAAAATAAAATGGAATGAAACTAGAAGTGTGTAATTTATACAGGATTTATAGATTGTACAAAGAGAACTGATAATCTCCGAGGGTTAAAGTGTATGAATATAGAGGTGTAGAAATATGTTATGTGGATATGACAGGAGCAGTATGATTGAAACATGTATGATATGGAGATATGTACTGTACTGTACTGATACAGTACTGGTGTGTGTGTCAAGCATTTCACTGAATATCATACTGTGTATGACTGTGTATGAGACTAAAAATATAATAATAATAATATTTTTAAAAAGTTTTATATTATTATAATAATAATTGCACACAATCACACAAAATCTGATTGACTGCTTTTTATTTACGATGACAATGTGTGTTTTGTTTTTTTGTTTACTTTTAGAGATATCAACCCTCACATTCCGCAGTACATCTCCTCCGTACCGTGGTACATTGACCCCTCGAAGAGACCCACCCTCAAGCACCAGAGGCCTCAGGATGAGCAAAAGGAATTGTTCTCGGCTATAGGCGATTGGTATAAGAAAGGCGTTCAGGAGGTAATCAGTTTCCCGACGTCAAGTTTCCTGATGTCATTTAAATTCTCAGAATCTTTGCGGATTCAAAATGTAAATTAAAAAATATGTTGTCTACAGAAACAAATCAGTACGAAGTACAGGAAGGGGGCGTGTGAGAATTGTGGCGCTTTGACACACAAGAAGAAGGACTGTCTGGAGGTAACGGAGTGGAATTCATAAAATTTTATTTATTTATTTTTTTTACATTGTGGGGATAACTGATAGTCATGTGTAGTTTAGAATTAAAATTTTATCTGTCACATACACAGTATGATATGCAGTAAAATGCTTATAAGACCGCCCATGACCTAAAAATTAAAAAAGAAAATAGAGTATTCAAATAAAAAACATAATAATAATAAAAATTTTACAAATATAGAAAACTTTTAGTTGTAAAATTTACACTACAGTAAAAATAATAAAATAGGATTGAAATGGAATTGAAATAGAAAAGCAATGTCCAGGCATGAGCAGAACAATGTGCAAAGTTCCAGGTGTAGACCGTGTGCAAATGTCTGTTAAACATTTAAAACACAACTCTGTAGAAATATTATTGAATAAGGTCCAACTATGATGATGTAGTTATTTTTCTCTTCCTCTCCCCCCAGTTCAGTGAAACACCTCTGTCTTCTCTTCTTTCCTATTTTTTTTTTTTTGTTTGTTTGGTTAATCACAGCGTCCCAGAAAGGTTGGAGCGAAGTTCTCGGGTACAGGCTTTGCCCCGGATGAGCACGACCAGGTTCAGCTCAGTCTGGATTACGATGGGAAGCGAGACCGCTGGAACGGCTACGACCCCGAGGAACACATGCGCATCGTGGAGGAATACGCCAAAGTTGATTTGGTAATGTCTGAGTACATTGTGAAATAATTGCATTGTTTTTTTGTTTGTTTGTTTTTTTAAACAGTCGTTAAACCAAGACGCTGTTGTATTTCAGGCCAAGCGCACTTTGAAGGCCCAGAGGTTACAGGAGGAGCTGGCCACCGGGAAACTGGATCACGGAGTACGTACTTACACCAAAAAGACCTTTACGATCGCTCTGTGCTTAATTTAGTTTTAGATAGCATTAAAAATGTGTGAATCTGTTTCCTGTAAGGTTGAAGGTATGGAATGAACAGGTGTAGGATTCTTTACTGCATGTCAGCTAGGGTTAGAGTTATTCCTTCAGCAGTTACAGTTTACTGTCGCGGAGTTTAGGAGATTAAGTCAAGTCGGCTCTCTAAAGCTGCAGTTTATTATTATTTTTTTATTTCTTTTAATAGACCAAAATCAATGAATATTTTATTCCCCATTTACCACCCAGTTATTACCAGCTCTCTGTATGGACTTCCTGATTACGAGCAAATAACAGAAAGACGGCAATGACCTCTCCCTCCTTAGAAGCACAGGAGTTTCCTAATTACCCGTTTCCTGTTTCATCAGAGCATTCGTCACTCTCTTATACCTCAAATATTATTCAGTCATCTAACACCTACTTTAAACCAACAGTAAATCCATCTTTTTTTTCTGGATTATAAACAAGTACGGTTGAAATTTTTTGACATTTTTCTTAATCGAAAGTTGAGAATAGTAACAGTAATCAATAATTGATTCATCGTTGAAAGGGTTTGGATTTATTTTTACTTAAACAACCCTTCCTTCTAATTTTTTATTTTATTTATAAAGTATTATATCTATCCACTCATCTATCTATCTACCAACCAAGCAATTTAAAGAAGCTTAAATAGTTTAAACAAGATGAATAATAAAAAGAAAATGACTCTGATGTATACGGTATTGAACATTGTCTGAACTGCAAATGCGCCCTCTTGTGGTGTACTAGTTAATTGATATGGGAGCTACAGAGAAATATGTCGCAAAACAAACAAATTATCAGTTGATCTGTTGTTAATCTGTTAAATGCTTAACAGTGATTAATTCTATATAAAGTCATAATCATTTGCATCCTTTAAACAGGTTTTTCATATTTGTTTGATTAATTTCTATCGTTCCATAATGAGCAGCATTTCTACTTTTGTGTTTGCTTTTCATTCCTGCGCTTAGTTAGGACAGTTTATATCAGTGCTGTTGTTAAACACCACACAGGTATTTGATTAGAGAACTGCTGGTTTAATAGATGTGTATTAATAAAATGCAGTAGAAATGTCCCGTTTGTTTGATTGTAGTGACTGATAATGATCAGGGATTAAATAAAGTGGTGAAATGTGATATCTTGTGATGCACATTGGATATAGAACCAATTTTAAGCTTTTTTGTTTACATTTTGATCACTGAGGATTCTGAGGAAAATCACTGACTTTGAAAATGTGAAGTATTTTTACTTCAAGTATTTTTAAATCTGTATCCATACATATGTCTGTGTATTTCCTAAAGTTAAACTCAGATCTGTCCTTTTTATTTTTCCTCCCACAGGAGCGAGAACACAACAGCGAAGACGAAGACGAGGACAAATACGCAGATGATATCGACATGCCCGGGCAGAACTTTGACTCCAAGAGGCGAATCACAGTGAGGAACCTGAGGATCAGAGAGGACACGGCGAAGGTAACATCCTAATGCGTTAGCGCATCACAGTCGTAGCCTTACTGACCGGATTCTCTCAGACGAGAGCGCACGCGTACCAGTAAAAGATTGACGTAAATACTTTAGTGCACGTTTATGCAGCCTGGACCCTCTTGTGGTGTGAAAGTTAAAAGACATGAGCTAAGGAAATTATTATTATTATTATTTTTTGTTTTATCAAAGTTTTTTATTGGGAATTTAAACAAGATACGTGGTACAGTATTTTTTTTTTTCCACCTATTCCTCTACCCACAAGAAAATAACAGCCAGTCAGCAGAAAAAGAAATATGAGAAAACATAAATAAATAACTACACAATAAACAAAAGAATTATAATAAAAAAGAAATGTATTAGGAAAAGAGATGAAAAAAATCAATCTTCCATTACTGATTTAATTTATCAGTATTTTCAAAGTGGCTCATAAATGGCTGCCAGATATCGTTAAATTCCTGAGCGCATCCCTTCATGGAAAAACAAATTTTTTCTAGATGACAAAAAATGCAAGACGTCTTTAATCCAGTGAGCCCACTAGTGGCCACGCCTCCTTCCACTTAACCAGGATCATTCTCATAGAGAGAAGAGAACACCCGCAGCTGCAAAAACTGCACTGAACAGGGCTGGTTCTAATGGTATTTGGCATATTTTTGACAAGGTATCAAAAATAAAACTTTAAAAATGACATGACTTTGGGCGTGTCCAGAACATCGGTCACATGTGGGATCAAAGTCCTCTCTGATATCAGGTAGTTTTACCTTGAAGCAGTGAAGACAGATGGAGGACTTCCAAAAAAAATCCTTTGTCGAAGTTTATCTGAAATTTGTTCCTGTATATTATTTTCTTTCTAAGTAGATCTAATGTGACTGAATTACTTGGGTTTAATAACGTATATACAGCACTGATCATCTGTTTAGCATCTGGTTTAAATCTATAAACCAGATGATGGAGAAAGAGACAACTGGAAAGAGGTATAGAAAAAGAAAATCCTCAGCTGTAGATATCTATAAAAACCTATAAAAATGTGTCCTGGGAATGTTAAACTTTTTGTACAAGTTGTTCAAAAGGTCGTTTAATGACACAACACCACATTTTAACTGTACTCTGAACAATCAATATGTTTTAAAGGATAAATTCTTCACGGCAATTAAACAATTATTGATTAATTATTAACATCCATAATAATCACATGATCAGTTTTAGACTGGATGCGAACATAAACCAAGTCACAAAAATATATTTTAAGTATATAAAAGTATGTGATACTCACTTGTCTAAAAAGATTTTAAGACATATTTTTCAAATATTTCTTTTTTTTTAATACTTTAAGAATTTTTTTTAGGTATTATGTTTTAAGTGTATTGTGCACCAACAGGTTTTTTTCCTTAATGTTTGGCCACATCATTAAAAACACATTGATTATTTAACAGTACCTGAGGAACCTGGACCCAAACTCGGCTTACTACGACCCGAAGACCCGCGCCATGAGGGAAAACCCGTACTCCAACACTGGCAAGAATCCCGAAGAGTAAGTTTCTGTCTAATAATTTCACATTGATCAGTAAACCTTAATGAGATGAGCATTATATGTACAGTGTGTGTGTAGAGTGATTTCTCAGTGAAGACATACAAGAGAAAAACATGATGTTTCTAATGTTATTGGTCTGAACCGAACTGTTTGCAGAGTGGGGTACGCTGGAGACAACTTCGCACGTTACAGTGGAGACACAATCAGCATGGCACAGACGCAGCGTAAGTGATTAATGTACACAGTGTATTAATAAAGCGCAAAATCCGTCTGTGTGCTTAGAGAGATTTTGGAATGAATAAATAAAGCTAAACAGGGTGCTTATTTATTTATTTATTTTTTTTGAGTGAAATCTCTCCATCCTGTTAACGTTCTTGCTCGATGCACTGTCCACTCTGTCGTTCAGTCTTCGCATGGGAGGCGTACGAGAAGGGGACGGAGGTCCACCTGCAGGCTGACCCCACCAAGCTGGAGCTGCTCCATCAGTCCTTCAAGGTCAAGAAGGAAGACTTTAAAGACCAACAGAAGGAAAGCATCCTGGAAAAGGTACGACCAAAGACGACGAAGACTATCATTATACTCAAATGTTATTCTTTCTTGTGTGTGTGTGTATGAGCACTGTCTTATCTGCGTCTCGTCTCGCAGTACGGAGGTGAGGAACATCTAGACGCTCCTCCGCGGGAGCTGCTGCTCGCTCAGACAGAGGACTACATGGAGTACTCTCGACACGGCGCCGTCATCAAAGGCCAGGAGAAAGCCATCGCCCGCTCCAAATACGAAGAGGACGTCCTGATTAACAACCACACCGTGAGTGCTGCAGACGGCCGGAGAGATGTAAAATAACCCGCGCCGTATTTAATCACAACAAATTCACCATTTATAGATTTATTTTATTTTATTTTGCAGTGTATCTGGGGATCATTTTGGAAAGATGGATACTGGGGTTACAAGTGCTGCCACTCGATGGTCAAGCAGAGCTACTGCACCGGAGACGCCGGCAAGAAAACAGCAGTGAGTCAGCGCTTTATCTTAACTTGATTTTAAAAGACAATGCTCACGTGGAATCGCATCATTAACCGAGCTTTACCTTCGCAGAACACATCTGGCATCCAGTTCGACGAACAGGCAGAAGATGAAAACGAGGAGGTGCCAAAGACTCTTTTAGAGGTACTGACCAATCCAACAGGATGTGGGCGAAATGTAAAACTGTGCAATAAAATTGATCATGCGGATCTACCGTCCTTCCAGGTTTTGATAATGTGTTGAAGTCTTCTCAACCCAGATTGAGTCATTTCAAATCTCCTTAGTTGTTTTCTTTGCTTGATGCAGCCCGGTAAATTGAGTTTTTATATACACTACCACTCAAAAGTTTGGGATCGCTTTGTTTTTATTTAGTGATTTATTTTCTACATTCTGCAACAATACTGGGGATTTCAAAACTATAAAATAACACGTATGGAATTAGGTAGCCTAATTATGTAACACCAACAACAGTCAGTTGTTATTTTAAGAACAGTATTGTGTTGAGTGTGTTTGCAAACCCCATCAAGCTCCATGATGAAACTGTCTCTCATGAAGACCCTCCCAGGAAAACAAGACCAAAACTGACCTCTGCTGCAGAGGAGAAGATCATTTAGAGTCACCAGCCTCAGAAATCACCGATTAACAAACAACACCTCAGATTGGAGGCGTTATGAAGGATTTACAGATACATTATTGCATATTTTGGACGCCTTCAGTATTGCTTTACAGGGTACAAATAAATAAAAATCAGGAACGACCATCGTGTTAGAAAGTGATCCCGAAGTTCTGACTGGTGGAGTACAACAGTTTCTCTTTGATCTTTCAGAGCCCAAAAACATATTCAGATTCTATAATGTTTCTTTTTTTTTGTTTTTTTTTAAGCTGCACCAAGAAAAGATGAAAGAAAAGAAAAAGAAGAAGAAGCATAAGAAGAAGAATGAAGACAGCAGCGATGAGGAAGATGAAGCCAAAAAGAAGGAAAAGCTAAAAAAGGTGCGTTAGATCAAAATTTTATGCCAAAGGTGCTAAGAAATAAATTTCTTCAAAATAGGGCCACAAAAAGTATGTCCTTTGCGTTTACGCAATGTGCTAACAGTTGTGTGTTGTGTGTCAGGCACTGGGCGCAGAGGAGCAGCGGCTGAAGCAGGTGGCTGAGATGATGCAGATTGACGAGAGGAAGAGGCCATACAACAGTCTGAAGGAGGTGCGCGAACCCACTGAGGAGGAGATGGAGGCCTTCCAGATGAAACGCCCTCGACCCGACGACCCCATGGCCTCTTTCCTCAATCAGTGATCCGGAATTATTATTGTTGTTATTATTATTATTATTATTATTTTACATATCAGCACATGAATTGTGATAGAATGTGATCAGGATGTTCCGCTGTAAATATAGTATCTACTCCACAAACATGTTAACTCAATGTCTTGATGTTCAATATAAAGATCGAATCTAAAGTTTGTGTGTAATCTCATATAATATTCAAACACCGTAACATCTGTCATGAATTCTGTGAGGAATTAAACACACCATTGAATCATGTGATGCAGCCTGATCCAATGTGTTGTTACTCCACCACCCTGATGTTGATTATTTTCCTTTTATTCTTCAGCAGTTTTTCGCTGTTTACATTTTTTCCATTAAAAATAGACAACGTTTTTTTGTGTAATATCACTTCTTATCACTTATGTTGCAGCTGCGGGTGTTGACTAGCCCTGTTAAAAAAGATGTTTTTTAAACTTAGCTTGTTCACAAGAAAACTGGAAACACCCGCATCTGAGACCACACATAATAAATACACGCCTTCTTCCAAGGCATCAGAACAACCACATGAATACAAAGTTGTGTTTTGAATTACAACCAGGCAACATGGTGGCGTAATGGTTGGCACTAGTGCTTCGCAAACTCCGGAATTGAGGGTTCGATTTTCATCCTGGGTCTGTGGTCATGTTCTCTCAAGCTTGGTGTGGATCCTCCAGGTACTCCAGTTTCCTTCCACAGACCAAAGACTGATTGGCGTTCTCAAATTGCTGTAGTGTGTGTGTGTGTGTGTCCTGCGATGGATTGGCGCCCTGTCCAGGGTGTGCCCCAAGTCTCCTGGGGTAGGCTCCATGCCCCATCTGCCCATCAGTGCTATAGAAGATGAATGAATTACAACCAGAGCCGCTGCTTTTTAAAATTAATCCACACTTCTGGACCAATCAGAATCAAGAATAAAATGGTGCATTTGTATAGAAAATGTATTTGCCGTATGACTTTGAATCAAAATCGAACATCGTGTGTTGCTCTACACGAGCATCTGAACTCCAGCTGAATTTCACGATTTCCTCTGAAAGTCCCCTCCTCCGATTCCAATCGGTTACCTCATGCCCAAAATATCTGGAGCGAGCGAGTAAAAGCGGGGTGGCTGCTTCTGCTGTTGTGTGGACGAAACCGAAGATATCCAGCTTTATTTTGAGCATGGGGTCTGGCGTCGCACGTGAACGAGACCTGCGGTGAGTTCATGCACTTTGAAACAAAAATGAATGAATGAACAACTAATCTTTGCAAACGTGATGTTCTAGATATAAGGAAGGATCAACTGTAAATAAAGACCTGTAATGTTTCAGTCTCTTAGCCAGTAGTGTAACACACACACGTATGTATAGAGTGGTCTGCTTGAACCTGGTGTCATGTTTTGCAGTCATGGCTGCGTGGTGCAGCCGCTCTTCCTGGCCACTTGCCTGCTGTCTCTGTCTTTTGTTCTAACTGCGAGGAAAGATCACAACTTCACCGTCCAGTCGTCTCAGCTTGTGTGCAGTTTGCCCGGGCCTCCAGGAGCACCGGGCAGCCCGGGGCCTGCAGGGCCCACCGGGGGGGCAGGAGGGATGGGATCGCCCGGCCCTGATGGACAAGATGGCAAGGACGGGGACAAGGGTGATAAAGGAGTGAAAGGTGACTCAATGCCAATTCGGGTTTTACTGAAGTGCAAATAATACAGTGAGTCAAACATGATCCTTAAAACTTCTGTCTTATCAACCAGTTCTAGTTATATTTGTGCACTACTGCAGGCCGCTGTTAAAGGAAATGAATCGACGCCTATTGACCAATCGGAATCGAGAATGACCTGTAGGGAGCATCGGGACCGTCCATGACTAATTTTAAAGATTCAAATTTCGTCCCTGACTGAATGAATTTACTCACTTAAATAAAATAATAAAAAGACAGAAGAATACTACGCTTGTACTCCTGGGTGTGTATTAAAATATGCTATTTTGCAACGTGTCCACTCCCGTCTCCTCGAAAACCAAATGAAAATGAGTCTTGATATTTGCATGGCAAAAGAGGACGGCAGAAGGCTAGGCGAGATTATCTACACAGACGCAGTGTTGATTCTTTGGAAGTGGAGCTTTACTGTGGCCTGCTCCAGGACTGGCTGTTATACAGGATGTAATAAACATATTACAGTACAGTAGTGATGGGAATCCCCAGGGGTCGCCTGTAATATTCTTTGGTCGTCTTGCATGCACAGCTCTTTTAAGATCGACCCACAAATTTTCAGTGATGTTTAAATCAGGGGACTGTGATGTCCATTTCAAAACCTTCAGCTTGCGTCTCTTGAGGTATTCCATAGTGGATTTCGAGGTATGTTTAGGATCATTGTCCTCTTGTAGAAGCCATCATCTTTTCAGCTTCAGTTTTTTTTTTTTTTTTTTACAGATGTTGTGATGTTTGCTTCCAGAACTTGCTGGTATTTAGTGGAATCCATTCTTCACTCCACCTGTGC
>JAQMYK010000002.1:4782742-4793754 GCA_030014345.1 Clarias buthupogon
TCTCTCTGCCTAACACCGGTCTCTCTGTCTGTCTGTCTGTCTCTCTGCCTAACACCGGTCTCTCTGTCTGTCTGTCTCTCTGCCTGTCTGTCTCTCTGCCTAACACCGGTCTCTCTGTCTGTCTGTCTCTCTGCCTAACACCGGTCTCTCTGTCTCTCTGCCTAACACCGGTCTCTCTGTCGGTCTGTCTCTCTGCCTAACACCGGTCTCTCTGTCGGTCTGTCTCTCTGCCTAACACCGGTCTCTCTGTCGGTCTAACCGGTCTCTCTCTCTGTTTGTCTTTCTGTCGGTCTAACCGGTCTCTCTCTCTGTCTGTCCAACACCGGTTTCTCTGTCGAGACTATTCCTGTATAGACACCTGTCTGTCTGTTTATAACATCACTATATACAGTATATTATCTCTCTCTCTGTTTTTGTGTGTGTGTTTGTGTGTTATGAAGTCTCCAGGAAGTAACAGGAGTGTATTTCAGTAGTAATAGCGGATGTGCCGCCCAGTTATGTTTCTACAGAGAGTTTCAGTGTTCTTCCCCCTGTGTGTAACACGAGCAGTGTATTTCTGCACCCGAGACAAGTTTAGCATGAAGCCACAAACCTGAAACAGAAACCTCTGACCTTTCACCTTTTGTCCAGATACTGCGCTGAATCCCGAGGAGTGTGAAACACACACACACACACACACACAGTCACTTTTAAATGCTTTCAGATCGACTTTACGCTAACACTTTGACTCGAACATGTGATCAGATCAGCGTTCTCTAGTAACAGCCCGATGAGATGGACGTGTGTGAGACCAAGCAGAACCCGGAGGACTTGGTCACACTCGCAGGTCAGTCCGCTTCGAGGCGACAGTACAGGCACGGTACACGCGTGTTTGTGTGTTGAGTGTTGACAGGTAGGCAGGTATTAAAGGCAGTGACTCGGAAAACAAACCTGGGTGAAGGGGTCCGGCCTTACGGAGGGGTAACTGTAGCGCAGGTTTCATCAGCTGTGTTAAAGAAAAAAGAAACGTTTATATGAACGTCATAAAGTGCAACAAAACCCACTTAGATCTGATTGTTGTTTTTCCTGCATGTGTATACAATTCAAAATTGTCTTGTTTTTTTTTTCTAACAATACTCTAAAAGTCGTGTTTAATCTGACAGAAATGACAACATGGCTTAACTTTGTGTTATTTATTACTAACTGTGCTGTGACGTGTGTAGTGATTAGTGTTGTTGTGCTATTTATAATAAAGTAAGTTACTATTTCAGTGAAAGTAATATATTAATAATATCTACTAGTTTTCTATAACAGTAATATGTTACTCTTAGTAAAGGTTATCTTACACAACGTGAAAAAAACATAAAAATAGTGTCATGACACTCGTTCGTTATGCCTTTTTATAATTTTTTATTTGAGCTTAAAATAAGAAATTAGTTTTTTTCCTTTTTCATATTGGTTTAGGAAATTAAAACGAGAATATGACTTTTTAAAATTTACTTTTAGTAAACGATATCTAACGCAACACGTGAAGAAACAAGTGAAATAGTCTGGGAGTCCATGTACTTTTTTAGTTAGAAAAAACAAACAAACACAAAATTAAAAAGAAAGTAATATTTGATTTTTATTTTAAAATTCATAAACAGAGAAGTAAGTAATATTTTTTTTTATTATGTGATGAAATCAGACACGTTTTTAGAATTAGACTTATTTAAATAATGAAAGTTGAACACTCGTTATTCTTTTTTATTTTTATATTTGATTCGAGCTTAAAATCAGAAGTTGGTTAATGAGCCTTTTTCCCCTTAAACATAATGATTAACATTTATTTATTTATTACATGTACCGTACAGCACAGTGAATTTTTTGTGCATGGGGTCAGAGCGAAGGCTCAGCCAGGATACAGCGCCCCCTGGAGGAGATAGGGTTAAGGGCCGTGCTCAAGGGCTCTACAGTGGGAACTTGAACCCCCGACCTTCCGGTTAGTAACTCAGAGCTTCGACCCTCCGAGCCCTAATACACGTCTGTGTAACTAGTTATTAAAAAAAAAAAAGTAATGCGCTTTTATATTTGTGGTATTTATTATTAGTGTTATTACTGTTTACTTACAATGAAAATTTTTTGTACACATGAATAGAAAGCTACGCTGCTGCTGTACAGAGTTAACTGAGGCTGCGTTCATACGACACCCTGAAGTGACTCAATTCTGATTTATTATTATTATTAATATTATTATTTTTAACCCTAATGCGACACAAATCAGTTTCTCTTAGGGGCGTCTAAAGCACAAATCTGATGCTCTTCAGCCTGGATCTGAGGCACTTTCATATGCCGTCCTAGATCAGATGCGTATCGATAGGTGGTCATGTGACTTGAATGAAAACGTTCAGGGAATAGTAACAGCTGATAAAACAGCTCGAGTGAGACGTCCTGGATTTCTTCCTCCTTCTGGACCTCAACACAAACTCCCGACTTTACACCTGCTGTTTGCGATGTATGAGTATTTGCACAAACGTGACGTGTTTAACCCAGGTGACGTACACACTGTTTCAGCGTACAGACGCATCCACCTCGATGTTGTAATTATGAACGTGAATTGTCGTGACTTTGTCACATGGTTTGTGATGCGAATGCAGACTTAGCACTTACTTTCTGACGCAGAATAAATATTTACCTCAAACATCTGGCCATTGACCCTTCACGATTGAGTGAAAGTTAATGTCTGGTGCTGACACAGATATGTGAGACGCCTCTCTTCACTGATCACGCATGACACACACGTGACCCGAGCTGCTGGATCGAGACTCTGATCTAAAGAGAAAGTTATGCAAGTTGCGCTGAACAAGCGCTTCTGTTCATTCTGGTGCAGGTCAGAGGTCGACTGGACAAGTAGGGGGAGGTCCATCACTCGGGGCACGAAGCGGGGTACACCCTGTACCATCTCAGGGCACGCGCACACACACACACACACACTACAGGGAATTTTTTTTTAATCCATGATGTTGGTAATTTGAAAGTTTTTAAGTTCTCCCTGTTTTCCATGGCAACGGTTCTCTTGTCCTCTGTCCTGTGTGTGCGTGTGTGTGTTTTTCATCCGGTTGATAGAAAGTGAGTGAACGAGCACCTAAATATCCAGTAAGTGCAAAGGTTACCTTAGTGTTGCTTAGAATTTTGCAAAACATCACTCAGATTAGCACTTTCTGTATAAACACACACACACACACACACACAAACATGTTATATAATACCCACCGCCACACCACCGTTACATTCTCAGCCCTTATTGGTTCAGAAGCCATTTATTCAATCCCAGGTTTATTTTACTGCCCCCTAGTGGCGAGACGAATAATCGTCACAGTTGACTGGAATCGACGGCCGAATTTTACCAACGAATTTAATGATCGATGAGTTTGGTGACGTCATAATAACTCGATATCGCTCGACTAACTCGATATCACTGCTTACTGAGGCGACGCGAATAACGGCGTGACGGCGAAAAACCTCCATGACCGAAAAACTACGACATGTGAGAACATTTCAGCTATAAATCCACAAAACAACAAAAACATGAATACACATGAACGTCGATTAAGGAGACGTCCTGTGACACAGTTCCATTCAGGACACCCTGCGACATCACCAGTGCAGCACCACGTCACTTCCTCAGTGCGTTACCATGGCAACGGAAGCGCCTCAGATACCCGTGTGGAAGTTTCACATAGAAATCGGATCATTCATTAAAATAAAAAAAATTCAAAAATAACATGCGTTGTGGAAATTCTCGGGACTTCTTTGATTTATTACACAGATAGTGAGGATAATAACAGTAAGGATTTATTTATTAAATAGAGACTTTAACATTAGTGTTTAATGCGTCACATTAATATGATGTCATCCTACAGGATGATGATGATGATAAATTACACACTTGCAAGTCGGATAGGATGTTTATATGCTTTTCGAGAACGCAGATAAAGACGTTGCGGTGGAGTGGGCGTGGTCAAGTGCACAAAAGGCGCGTATGTACGTACAGCCCGAGGCGAACGCGGCTCTAATCCGCGCCTGTGTGTCGCAGCGAGACGACTTTACACTTCCAGTTTTAGTTCATGCATCCAATTCATGCAACACACACACAGTTTCTGTCCTCCTCCTTTATTTGTTTCCGGCTCAGGGGAAACCACACACACACACACACACACACACACACACACACACACGCGCACACAGTAATTAGCCGCTCCGCATTCTCCTCAGGTGTGCGTCATATTGGTGACACTCGCGCTCTTCAGAGAGCAGCACTAAGCCACGCCCCCAACACACACACACACACACACACACACTTGCTGCTACTTTGCTAATCCTAGGACTTTAGATTTTTTCTTTTTTGCATATCAGCAGGAAAGTTTATTAAAACATTCATTTTTATTGTTAGCACAAGAGCTAAAACAAACTAAAGCATTTTTAAAAAGCTGTGCGGAGGAAAAAAGATAAAAGATCAATAAAAGCCGAGTGAGTTATTAAAACGAATGATTCGTTTTAATAATCATTAGTCGTTAATCGGGAGTCAGAATAGTCGTCGTTTGCAGCTTTAATACACTCCCTGGTGTTCTCGTTTCCATAGCAACAGCTCTGTGGCGTAGGGGACGAGTGTGTAGTGTGGTTTCTGGTAAAATCATGTACAAAAATGACACATAAGCCCTTTTAATCTGCGCACACACACACACACACTTCCTAAATCTCATGTCAGAAGTCATTAATCCTGTTTCTCAATAATTCATGTAGATGTCGTTACTAAGAGTGTTTTCTCACACACAGACGAGCGTCTCTGACTAATCTCAGCAGTTTCAGTTGACGTTTGTGATTAATTTCTCTGTGTGTGTGTGTGTGTGTGTGTTGCAGTGTGTCAGATGGGCAGCAGCAGTAGCAGCGTGCGGCTTTTCAGTTCTCTGGCTCAGTCTCTGAGCAGCGTGCCGCTGGCGCACACACACAGCGAGACCGAGGAGAGCGAGCTCGAGCAGACGGATCCCGAGACGCTCCTGCGCGAATGCGAGGAGGTCCTGAGGAAGCGCCCGCCCCGGCCACATCGGGACTTCGTCAGAACCAGAGCCAGCGCCGCGCACAACCCGCAGATCCGCGTCATGCAGTGGAACATTCTAGCGCAAGGTAACGACAGTGTCGGATTATAATCTGTTAAAAAAATAATAATTCCAGTGAAACATCTGTCTTAAACGAGACGTGTCTGGTCTGTGTTCAGCTCTTGGCGAGGGCAAGGACGGCTTCGTGCGCTGCCCGATGGAGGCGTTGAACTGGGCGGAGAGGAAGTACCTGATCCTGGAGGAGATCCTGACCTACAGACCCGACATCGTGTGCCTGCAGGAGGTCGATCACTATTATGACACCTTCCAGCCCATCATGTCCAGCCTGGGCTACCAGAGCAGCTTCTGCCCCAAGCCGCGCTCCCCGTGCCTGGACGTGCGCGGCAACAACGGCCCCGACGGCTGCGCCCTGTTCTTCAGCCGCGAGCGCTTCCGCTCGCTCCAACTCCATCACCTCCGCCTCTCGGCGATGGCGCTCAAGACCAACCAGGTGGCCGTGGTCGCCGCGCTGCAGTGCCAGGTCACGGGGCGGGTCTTCTGCGTCGCCGTGACGCACCTGAAGGCCAGGAGCGGATGGGAGACCTTCCGCGGAGCCCAGGGCGCCAATCTGCTCCAGCAGCTCGAGGGCATCTTGGATCGGGAAGACGCCGTTCCTCTGTTGGTGTGCGGAGATTTTAACGCCGAGCCGGGCGAGGAGGTGTACCGCCGATTCCTGGACTCTCCTCTCGGCCTCGATAGTGCGTACAGGACGCTGAGCGCCGACGGCGTCACCGAGCCGTCCTACACCACCTGGAAGATCCGTCCGAGCGGAGAGTGCCGCACGACGCTCGACTACGTGTGGTACTCGCGACACGGCTTCAGCGCCGACGCCGCTCTCGGCATGCCGAGCGACGACCAGATCGGCCCCGACCGCCTCCCCTCTTACCACTATCCGTCCGATCACCTTTCGCTCGTCTGTGACTTCAGCTTCATCCAGGAGCCCCACAGGCTCATGTGACCGTCGATCGAAACGGCACCAGCACAACTTCCCGAACATTCCTGAACCTTTTCCTGAGCCACCGAGTACCCTTAGAGTACCCTTAACTCGGACGTACAGACTCTCCTGGCTGATCGTCGAATTCTCTGTGCAATATGATTTAATTTATTATTTCCTCAGATGATTTAGATGGTTGATTGTATACCTGACTGAGCCGAAAGGAAAGAAAACGAATGTATTTAACACGCACAAGTTTATTCTAGTAACGAGTTATATATCTGTTAGCTAATTAAAATGATTATTTAATTTATTAAATGATGATGAACTGGAGAGAGTTTACTGTGATACATCAATTCTCTCTCTCTATTTAACTCGAGTCAATTTAATCCTATGGACTCTATGGACAATTAATCCATTAAAATCTTGTGAACACACACATTGGTCTCTTTTTTTTTTCACAGCTATAATGTATTATAACATTGTTTTTGATGTATTATAACACACAGTTGATCCAGCTGCTCTTTAAACTTTTCCCTGTGCAGAGAATCGACCAGAAATAACACTGAAAAGGAAAAAATAAACCGATTTTGCTAGTGGAACAAATCTGAGATCAAATAGTTTGTTTGATGTCAGGCTAGGATTTGTGTGCTTAAAACGAGAAAATATAAATACTAGAGGCAATTATAATGACATTCTTGCTCTTTAAATTCACCTACAGCTCATATGATTATATTTATTTTGCCACATCACCGCGAGTCGTTCTGTTGTTACACCTTCATTTACCGACTTACGATTTATTTATATTTTACTTAACAATTTTGGAAAAATGATACACGTTCAGTAGAAAAGCAGAAACTAGTGGTGGTGAGGTGAAGCCTCATCTAAAGTGTCGAGGTTTTCCAGTCAATAGTTTCACAAAAAGGTTCATTTCATGAAGAATTATTCAAGTGCTCATTGCACTGCCCTCTAGTGGACAAATGATGTGTAGACTTATTCATGGGCTCATTGTACCAAATGGTGTGTAGAAGACTTATTCTAGAACTCATTGTACTGCCCTCTAGTGGACAAATGATGTGTAGAAGACTTATTCAAGAGCTCATTGTACTGCCCTCTAGTGGACAAATGGTATGTAGACGACTTATTCAAGAGCTCATTGTACTGCCCTCTAGTGGACAAATGGTGTGTAGAAGACTTATTCAAGAGCTCATTGTACTGCCCTCTAGTGGACAAATGGTGTGTAGAAGACTTATTCAAGAGCTCATTGTACTGCCCTCTAGTGGACAAATGGTGTGTAGAAGACTTATTCAAGAGCTCAATGCATTGCCCTCTAGTGGACAAACGGTGTGTAGAAGACTTGTTCAAGAGCTCAGTGCATTGCCCTCTAGTGGACAAATGACGTGTAGCAGAATTATTCAAGGGCTCATTGTACTGCCCTCTAGTGGACAAATGATGTGTAGCAACTAGATCCTAACATCGCAAGCCAAAATATTTTGAACTGGTTACAGCTCAGCGCCGTAACCTTATGTCTCCATACGGTGGTCCATCTGGACGAACATTGGGCGGGGGTGTTGAGGGGGCTAAAAAAAATAAAATAAAATAAATCTGGGCTGCTGAATTATTCAAGGGCCCATTGTACTGCCCTCTAGTGGACAAATGATGTGTAGCAACTAGATCCTAACATCGCAAGCCAAAATATTTTGTGTACGTTTTTCTTCTATATTTATTATATATGACGTAATTGTAAAATTCATTGTGGAATGCAAAAAAAAAAAGTTTCCTGTATCTTGATTTACGAATTTAAGAACAAAAAAATCTCCAATATAATGATTCAGTCACGTGATTCCGGCAAACGCGAGGCTTCGTTTGTTGTTGGTCACGTGATGCTCGTCGGACTACACGCGCCTCGGAGCGAGGCTTCATTTGGACACGCTCCCTTCTGTTTCTTAAATACATTCCTGATTTATGATAGTTTTAATAGATTTATTGTAATGTAAGCGCATTGTTAATTGATAAGTGTCTGTAATTCTTCACAAAAGACCTAATGTTTCAGTTCTACTGAACCTTGTGAGTTAAATATAAATAAAGAAATCTGAGCCGAGTGTCCTTGAGTGACAAAATACTAGAAACGTGAGACTCTTTTACTTTGAGTACTTTTTGAGACCACCGGCTAAACAGCACGTCCGCTATGCCATTCTGTTCCTGTCCATCAACTCCATGCAGATGTTTTCCTAGCACGCACACACACTCGCAAACACATGCACACACTCCCGCACACACCCATTATAATAAAATTTGAAAATGGTTTCAAGATATTGTATAATGAGTCAGAAGTAAAAAAGTAACACTTTTACAACCAAGAAAAAAAAGAAAGAGAGGACGAGTGAAATTCTGAGAGTTTGTTTGCTGGATTACATCCTATATATTTAAATCTACTTGGATACAAGCTTGGATAGAAATACAACAAAATATATGCTTCAAATATTGAACATTCAATAAATTTTAGTCCAGACAGACACAGACAGACATACACATGAACGTACACAACTTGTCTCTCCCTTTTTGTGTACACAAATGAAAAAATGTGCATAACGAGTATGATGAATATAAATGCAAAAAGAAGAAACATATTGAAAGTGAAATGATTAAGGTCTACAAAGTTTTAAGATGCATGTTTTTTTTTTTTTTAAGAAAGAAGAAAAAAAAAAAAAGAACCGAAAAAACACTGCCTGATACAAAATATCAAAAAGTATATATTTACACTGTAGGGGAAAAATGTTTAAAGGGTGAGGGAGCATCCGAAGCGGATATACATTTTGTTCTCTACAGGTGCTGAGTCTCTTTATATACACAGCGTCCTTACGTCCGTTGGTGCTGGTGGAAATTTTCGTTCCCCCTCACTGGGTTTGTCCAAAGTGTCTTAGTCTCAGGGGGCTTTAGAACTGGTTACAGCTCAGCGCCGTAACCTTATGTCTCCATACGGTGGTCCATCTGGACGAACATTGGGCGGGGGTGTTGAGGGGGCTAAAAAAATAAAAATAAAAATAAAAAAATCTGGGCTGCTTGGTTTCAAAGCGGAAAACTTCAGAAAACTAAAACCGAGTCAGTCCTAGTGTTGGGACATGAAGCTGGACGTAAAGGTGGGAGGGGCTTAGCTGTAGTGCTACTCTCGTCCTCGTGAGAATGGCTGCTATAAAGAACCTCGTCGGTGTGGTTCCTGTTCTGACGCAAGCGCTTGATGTTGGTCGGTGTGTGTGTGTTCGGCGTCTCAGCTGTGCACGCCCATCTGGTCTACGAGTTCGCTTTGCTCCACGGTTTCCACTTGGATGATCTTGACTTCCTGCGTGTTCATCGCCGCCTCCGTGGGCACCGTGCTAGCGGACGAAGGCATGGCGAGCTGGAGGACCTGCGTCCCTGTGAGCGGTGCGAGGGTGCGCAGCGTGAAGGGCGCGCCCGCTTTGGTGGAGGCATTGGCGGGAAGTGTGATGAGCTGCAGCGTGATGCGCTCTCCGTTCTGCCCCTGCGTGGGCATCAGCGTGGGCACGGCCTGCAGCACCACTTTACCCCCGCTGTTCCCCCCGCCCAGGATGCTGCCCGCCGACAGGACCGGGGAGGAGCTTGTGGGAGAGTTGAGGGTCACCGCCGAGACCTTTTGACCTTGGGGCGTTGTCATGACGACTGGCACCTGCATGGCTAGCCTCACCGTCCTGAGAGAGAGAAAGAGAGAGAGAGAGAGACACACACACACACAACGTGAGAGATGAAAACAAGTAATACGGAAGTGTGTTGGTGAGATGGACCAAAAGATTGGGAAGACAAATGGAGAGCGAGAGAGATGGAAAGAGACAGCAAGAAAGAGAAATGAAGCTTCAGAAAGATGGAGAGACGATGTAAGAGAATAAACTTAAAGATCAGATGTGTTCTGAAATGTTTCCTGTGTTACCTCTGGCCCGTTGTCGTGGCAACCGGTGACTGTTGCACGGACACAAGTCCTTCGTGCCCCGAGGCGATGCTGATGACGGGCGGCGACGAGGACGCGGGCGAGAGTCTCTCCTTCCTCCGGCGGTGGGCGGAGCAGTCGGCCGTGGTGGGACTCCCCTGCGCATTGCCCTTGTCCATCCCGTCCTCCATGTCGTCGTCGTCGATAAACACGATGTCTTTAGGCATCTCCTTGAACTGGTACACCAGCCTCTGGCCTTCTACCTTGGAAAGGATTCCTCGCTGATAATAATACCTGTACACACACACACACCTTTAATTAGCAACACACACACACACACACACACACACACACACACACACACTCTCTCTCTCTCTCTCTCTCTCTCTGAAGTCTGTTCTGACATGCTCTCGTGCTCTTGCCTGAGTGCTCGTCCCATGGTCTCATAGTTCATATCCGGTTTGTTCTTGTGTTTACCCCACAGCTTGGACACGGCTTTGGAGTCGACCAGTTTAAAGATGCCCTTCTCCTTCTCCGTCCACTTGATGTACTTGGGGCAGGTTTCTTTATCCTGAAGGAGATCGAGCAGAAACTCCCACAGGTACGTGGTGGTGCCTGTACAGCACAGATCACACACACACACATAAAATATAAAGGTTACATCACTGCACTTCTGGACACATGCAAGTTTCTGAAAAAAGAAATGTCAAAATCAGTGATAACAGTGCCACCTTGTGGACAACGTGTGCATTGAACAAATGAGTATCATCAGCACTAAAGACTTTTATTTTTTATTTTTTTAAATACAGTTTTTGTTTTTGTAATCCTACGCAAATAAGGTAGGACAGGATTTTGTGACAATTCCGGCATTTCTTCATTTTCGCACTCTTTAGGTCGTACCTGCAATTAGTTCCTGGGTGCATTCGGTTCTTTTAATGTTTCTACCCTCTAATGCAGTGTTTTTCAACCTTTTTTGAGCCAAGGTACATTTTTAATTGAAAAAAATCACAAGGCACACCAACAA
>JAQMYK010000002.1:4802675-4836725 GCA_030014345.1 Clarias buthupogon
AAGTTGAGTCATACCACTTGTTTATCGTATCGCAAATCGCAATTTTGACCTTAATAATCGCAATGTGACATTTTTCCCAAATCGTGCAGCCCTAATAGTTACCGATAGGAGCTTCCTGTTATGTTTGTGTTTCCCTTTCTTAAGGTTTCCCCTACGCCCTATCTGTACAGGATTTGATTTGTCATTTCCTGTGTTTACACCGCTCCGCTGTGATTTTTATTTGTCCTCATGGACAGTGTCGGTGTTTATCGTCATCCTCCCCTGATAAAATTACTACGTACTCACTTTTTCACCAAACTCAGGACTAGTCTGATGATTATTTTCCCAGTTTTTTTTTTTATTATTGCAGGAGAAACAGGAGACGTCTGACTGCTGTTACTTTCAGTATTCAGTCTTGTAGCAAACGCATCATCGTGCCTTCCAGAGATATAACACACTTCATGCTTTCTGATACTTTGAAACATGAGTTTTATTTTAGCGTTCTCGAATTGTTATTGTAATCGAGGTTTGTTTCAAACTGAAATAAGAGCCTTTATCTTTTCTCCTTTCGGACCTCCTCTTGTGAACGGTGTAAGATCATGTGACACGTACGTCAAGGTTTGCAGACGTCTCTTTTTATTTCTGTTCGGATTTGAGGGTTAAACATATGCCAGGGTTCCAAGGATACTGCGATTGCAGGGATGCGAGGGTTGCGTAAAGCAGACACATAAATAAATTCAATACCATCGTCCCGCTGATAAACGAACCAAATCTGAATAAAGTCATGAGTTCCGTTTGAGCACACCACACGTCCTAAGCAGTGTGTGTGTATGTGTGTGTGTGGTGCAAAAGTTCCGTACCTGCTGTGCCTCCTCGTCTCCGGTGACATACTCCAGAACGTTCCCTCCTCCGTCTATTACCACCACAGAGGTCATGACTCATTCCTGAGTGCGCCCCACACACACGCACACACGCTCCTGTATTTCCGCTCCACTTATCCAGGAAAACCTAACAGGACACACAGATGAGGAGATGTTAAAATGCAGGCTGATCAGCTTCAGAGAGTCGATTCTTGTTTCAGAAAACCGCTCGTCTCCCGTTTTTAAACTTTCACTCGGACCATTTACTTGACTGTTTTTTAAAACTCCATACCATGAGTCAGCGATAAATAGGAACTCTTCAGAGACAGAACGCTTCGGTGTTTAGTGTGTGTGCGCGCGTGTGTGTGTGTGTAAAAAAAAAAAGGGTGAAAAGAAAAAGCCAGATCTAGGTGGGGCAGAAAATACGGCTGTGACTCATCGGGTCCTTAATGTTGAAGGCAGAATGTTTAAACCGTGCCGTGTCGAGCGGGAACACACTGGGGGGAAAAAGCTGCACAAAACAAACAAGACCGAAAATTATTTATTTGTTTAAAAAAATTAAAACAGTGGGAAAAAATTATTCCTTTAAGTAAGCAATAAAAATGACAAGGTTTTTGTTCGTCAAGACTCGTGTTTTACTGCAGATGGACACCGGTTCCTATAGCAACAACACAGTACCTTGTAACCTTGTTAGCTACGAACGAACATGGAAAATTTCATAAATTTCATAGAGTTAAACATGGTTGTAGGAGAATGCCTTAAATAAAAATGATAGGGGGGAAGAAACAAACAAAAAAAAAAACTACAGATATTTTTGAGATTTTCTGTGCAGTTATAAATCACTAGCTCCACTAAGGTAATGAATGCGGAGCTGATCTCATGAACACACACATACACCCTGGTAATGTGCATCGAACCCTGGTGTGTTTTCCTCTTTTGGGGCGGCTGAGATTGTTGTTTCTGCGAGAAAGTGATTCGTTCCTGAAACAGGAAGTAAAAGCAAACAGTTTCACCGCCTTTTTTTTTGTATGTACAGCTGCTAAAATGAAGCCCAAAGACTGAGCTGGAGCGCCGCAGAAATACAACTAGTGTGTGTTCGGGAGAAATAAACAAAACTGTTTAAACCAGTCACTGCTGTAATCATGAGCACTTGGGAGATTTTTATGATTTTTACACTATAACAACAGCTTGTTAAGTTTTTTATTTTATTTTTTTTTTGCCACCTTTGTATTTCAGACCAACACATGCCTTTTGAGCTCCTCGTGCCCTTGAGAAAAATTTAAGAAAACCAGCAAACAAACCGTAAGAAGAAATTTCGCCCCGAGATGAACCTGGGATTACAAAAAAAAAAAAAACATCTCGGTAATCCAGCTACGGCGAGTTTCTTGGCGGTCGGAGGAAACCAGAGAATCAGCAAAAGACGTGAAAGAAACGCACACGTACTCGAGGATCGAACCGAGGATTTTCTCTTCGCTATAAAATTCTTCCTATAAAATTCTGGATGCATTTTTAAAAATATAACGTACAGCGTTCTGTTCTAGCAAGAATCCATTCATGAAGAAATCATTTCCCTCAGTAATAAAAACGTGCGTGTCCACAGAGCTGCATGAACACAACAAAAAGGGGGAAGAAAAAAAAAAAGGAACAGATGCGCTTCCTTTTTATTCAGTCACATGGTATCTCACACACACACACAACACAGTCATTCTGTTTTCATCTCAAAGTCTGAATCTTGTAAAATTAGCAAAACGCTCCCACCCACTGTCATCACCCTTTGGAGTAATTACATCTGAGTATAAATACGCATCATTAAACCACACAGGAACGAACATGGAAGATCATGTGATCAGACTCTGTGTGTGTGCAGGGTTCAGTCTTTCAGATGTGCATCTGATAATCTGATAAAAGTATGAGTGGAGAAGTATTAAAAGAGAGGGGTGTGTGTGTCTGTTTGTGTGTGTGTGTGTGTGTGTGTGTGGGGGGGGGGGGGGGGGTCGACATATTTTCGACGTCATTTCCTGCCCGGCTTGTTTACGCAGCCTTTGTTCGTTCTGGAGCAAATCGAATGCTGGCTCGATTCCACAACTTCCTGAAGCGAGTCTGAGAAACACGCTCACGTTCGCTCGCAGGGTTCTGAGGAACGATCATACGCCTGAAAGTACAAACGAAAATCCAGCTCTGAAATGCGAGGATAGAGGGTCTGACAAGTTTTTCCTTCTTTAATTATATCATCTACAGATTCACGCATCAAACTAACTCAGCTCAGACCTAACGTCATCTCTCGCAAGTTTAATACACTGATCCAAACACCTATTTGGAAAAGAACACTAAATCTCATTTATCAATCTTACAAAAAAGTAAAGCTGTGCGTAAAATGTTTTGTCTAATCCAAACTGTAAATCCTAAGTCGGATTTGCATATAGCGATGCCGACAAAACTCCATAAAAGGGCGTGTGCCCTGAGAGCTGGGAGTACAAAACGAGCGCTCAGGATAAGTTTGATAAACTGAAGTTATTTTGACTCACGTCCATCATAAAAATAAATCAAAATAATAATAATAATAATGTGTTTATTCGCAGTCTGTATATATACAGCCTGTTAATCACTAAAGTCATTTTATTTCATTTAGTTTGCATTTCTCGCTTTATTTAAAATGTTTAATTCCATAATTAACACTTATAAATTTACAATTGTGAGGATTAAAAAAAAAAAAAATCAGTATTCTTTTAAAAACTCTTCTGTACGTCCCTCTGGATCAGTGCATTGGATAAATGCTGTAAAAGTAATATTTTAAAGATATTTAAGTGCAGTAACCCATGATAGACATCTGATCTGAACTAAATTTACATAACACGTTTCTTTTCTAACCATACGTACAAATTATTTATGTCCGAATTTGTTTACATTCAGCTTGTTAAACAAGACCGGTTATTGAAACAAGTTGGTATAGCGGTTAGCAATGTGACCTCGAGGCACCGCCAGGGTTCAAGGTTCAATTCCCGCCTCAAGGTCTGTGTGAGAACCGTTTGCATGTTCTCTCCGTGCTTGGTGGGTTTCCTCTGGGTATTCCGGTTTCCTTCCGCAAGTCCAAAGACATGCAAATTAGGCTAACTAGCGTTCGCAAAAAATTGCCCGTAGTGTGTGATCATTTGTGTGTGTGTGAGTGAATGTCCTAAGTCGGATAGGTTCCACACAAAGGATAAAGCGATATAGACGATAAATGAATTAATAAAATTAAATTAAATCTACTTGTGTAAGTTGTACGTTATCTTCTATTTTATTCTTGAGTATTTTACTATATTTACATCTTTTTAATCATCAAAAATTATATTTTCATATCAGTTTTCATTGTTATTTTTATTTCATTTTCATTGTGGATATATGTTAAAATCTGCCACAAACATTTAATGTAATTTAAATAAATAAATAAATAATAAAAAAGTAATGTGTGCAAGTAAATTATTTATTATTCCAATCTTCATCCATATTATTATTATTGTTGTTATTGTTATTATTGTATTACCATTTTTATTCCTTATGGAAACAATTCTGCCCAGAATTATAAATAATTGTTTATCTTAATTTTTAACACTACAATTATCGTTTTGGTACATTTCCTATATTATTTTATTTTATGTTTAACATGTAAAAGTATATAATAATAATAATAATAATAATAATAATAAAAATGTCTGAAATAGCTAAACCCTGAGCTGATCAAAGTTCCCTGTATAAATGACAGCTTTATTTATGAATGCTGAAGTTGCTAACACCTAAGCTAGCTTTTCGCTGTGTAACGCTACAGATATCATCGCTAGCTTAAAAAACATCACATTTATAACACATGCACACTTAGAGTTTTATTATTTATCATAAATTTATAAGTAAAAGAAGAAGCTGCGGCTGCACTAACGAACCGAACTTAGCAGCTAGCATAAAGCCAGCACTAGCAGGCCAGTGGCTAATGCTAATACAAACTCTAAAGCTAATGCTAAGCGGTAACTCTATTCACTGCTGTCAGTGCACTTAGCTTTTATCTTTAGCAGTAAATCGCTTGTTTTGTCTCTTTTTCACACTCACTCACTTCCACACACTGCGAGTTCTCACCTTTCAATTGTTGTCTTTATTCCAACAGGTCCTGTTTTGTTTCTTGCGCTAATTTAAAATCCTTTGCTAGCTAACTGCCAAACCCGCTAGCAGCTAGCCGTGTCTACGTACATAAACACACTAGCCGTTACCTAACAGCTAAGCCGCTCGCTCCGACCAGACTGTCGGAGCTGAAAGTTTACACCCGGCCCAGATGTAGGGAGTGCAACAGAAGAGAAGTGTGTATAAATCCGATATTGCTGCACCACAGTAAGGTGCTCTGTGTAAATGTGTGTGTGTGTGTGTGTGTGTATATGTGTGTGTGTGTGTATCTGCAGTTTCTCAATCTATCTCGCGCAGGAACCGACTGAAGTGAACTCCAGAGAAGTGAAGCTGCTCTGACAAACAGCGCTCGTGACGTCACCGCGACGCGAACTCCCGACGTCACTTACGACGCGCGTGACGACTGCAGGACGAATAGACACGACTGGTGTGGGGGGAATAAGTGTCAGGACATGTATTAGGAGAGATTTTATTATTTTTTTAAAAGCTTTTCTGATAAAAAAGCAAATCTAAAAGTTATCCTACAGAGAAGACATGATGAAACCCAGACCTCATGATGATATTTGAGTATATACAAGGTGATATATACCTTCTCCGTACGACCTCCATCAGACACCTTAAAACCTGGCAGTATAATTCACAATTGACGGTCTCGCCCCTGGGGGCGAATCGTCGATTCACAATGCCGCATTGACGATGAAAAAGAGCATGCACTCGGTCGAGCTGTGGACCTGCTCGCCTTTTTCGGTCATAGAGATGATGGACTCTTCCACTGTGAAGCTGATGCTTTGCTCTCAGGGTCGTACATATACATTTAAGTTTCATCATTGGTAATGAACTTTGACATGAAGGACGGGTCATCCACGGCACGCTGTTCTTGGCAGACTTCGACACGATGTTTCATCTGCTCCTGGGTCAGCAGCCTGACCCAGGAGCAGATTGTTCTCTGCGGATTGTTCTCCGACAATCCTCATGCACAAACTGAAAAACGATTTGGACATTTTCATGGTTTGAGCTTGTTGAAGGTCTCCCTGGTCTTGCATCGTCTTCCAGTAATGGTTTTCCGCTCTTGAAGCGTGCGTGCCGCTCACAACACCTTGAACAACTCGTTGCAGCATCGCTGTAAACTTGCCGAATCATGTCTAATGTCTCGGTGGCAGATTCGCCTAGTTTCACGCAGAATTTCACGTTCACTCTTTGCTCTAAGTTGCTGTGAAGGTCTATTAAATTTGTTTTGCAATTCTGTAAGTATTGCAATTTGATATAAACATTTTCCGAGATTTCTTTAGAATTCACTCATTTCATACAGGATGCTGTGCTGCCTGCCAATGCATGTATGATTTACAGTGCACCACTTGTATGATTATAGCAGAACTGCAACATTTTACCACCTCAAATGCACAAATCTATAGATTAAATGTTTTTGGGGTCAATCTGGCGATACATTAATTGCTGCACAAAAGGATTATGATACACAACTGATTCAACGCTTATCCCCATCTCTACTAGACAGAGTACACCATGGAAGGGGTCGCACACTCTCGGACATTCACTCACTCACTGCGGGCAATTTGGGAATACCAGTTACACTATTTTGTAGGTCATTGGACTGTAGAAGGAAACCGGAGCACCCAGAGGAAAACCACCAAGCACGGGGAGAAGATGCAAACTCCACGCATGCACTAACCATCAACCTTTGGTAGAAGTTTCAGTGTGGTTTCTGACAGTGCCACAGTTAATCAGTTAACCAGCACTACTCCATGTTCAAATGACTTGCTGATGACTGTTGAATTAGGTCACAAATCGAATTGACACCTAGGTATCGTGATAATATCGTATTGGGCTGTTCCTCTCCTCTGATCCTAGTTTGACAGCTGGATTCAACACCATTGACTATGGCATCTTACTTTTGTCTTTACAAGGTCTGTGGACTCTCTGGGTCTGCTCTGGGTGGCACCTATCATATGTGTCAGTGATCAATGATCCGAGTTTGGATCATTAAAATTTTTTCATTCTTCCTTGTGGAGTCCCTTAAGTGTCTGTTCTCGGGCCTATTCTTTTCACCATGTACATGCTCATGCTAGGTCATAAGCCAGAGTATCTTTTTATCGTGACTCTAGCGTGTCACAGACGCTCCATCATTAACTTTTGTCACTTTTGTTACTGAGTATGTCACAGGCTTTTCGTACTGAATGTGACAGTAGTGTCATCTATGGCAAAAACAGGTATGCTAGGCTGAGCGCATAGCTACTGAAACCCAGAATCAGACTGCGACGCGTCTACAATGAGGGTGCATACATCAGAAATAATTAAGGGCTGCAGAAACATTGAAGCAGCAGTGAGTTGACCCCACACTCTATTTGCAGGTATTGGTAGCACGCAGGCATCGGGATCTTAATGTGGGCAGAGACGCAGGTACAACTCTACCTTATATATGTTTTCCGAAACACCAGCCACTGGTTGCTGTTCTGATCACAAGCCCAGATAAAATGGGTAGGTTGCGTCAAGAAGGGCATCTGGCGTAAAACATGTGCTAAGTTGTTTTGCGAATCAGATGGTCCACTGTGGTGACCCCTCGACGGGGGCAGCCAAAAGACACAGTAACATGTTGCAGATTCTCTATAACCCTACAGGTGGAGCACTCTAAACTATTCACACATTGGAAGACACCTAAGCATTGTTTGTTGTGGGAGCAAATTATTTGCTAAGTTTGTTTAGAATGTTAACAAAATCTAAAACAAAAAATATTGAATCTGGGATATTTCTAAAATCCCAATACCAACACAAATTGACACTGAGGTATTGTGATAATATCGTATTGGGTGATCCCTGGCGATTCCCATCCATAGACAATACCACTAAATCTCATCAAATTGACATTGTTTTAATTTATGAAGCAGTAAGTTAATTTTTAATGGTACAACTGAATCTGCTACTACATGATTCATTTGTTTATTCACAAGCCAAAATGTCAATGTTAGATTGAACAAATAAATTCACAACAAATTCATTTTTGATTCTTAAGAGAACGAGTCGATAGTTGACGATTGCTGTGACTCCACTATAATACCTAGGTTTAGGGTTTTAAATCTGCCACGATTTGATTTAATTCATAACGATTAAAATAATTATTCAGTATTTGATCACATCACTCAAACCAGTACAGTACTTTATTATTGATTTATAAGGAAACAAATAGATATTTGATGAAACCACTTAACCTGCTGTAAAATATAAATAAATTTGTTTAAAAAAATTTATTTAGAAATATATGTTAAAATGATAAATTAATTAAGATTTAAATTACAATGCAATTAACTGAGAAATAAACCACACCACAATGTATTACCACCACAATTTTGATTCCCTTTATTATAATTTTTTTTATTATTTATGACAACACTGAAGTGGCACATTTACACATAACCACCACTGACACACTCACACATGCCGCACTCCAGGACAGCAACGTATCGTCAACACACCACCACCACAAATCCCCCAAACATGAAAAAAAATAACCTTCTACATAAGTCAAGGTTACAGTCAGTTTGCTAACCCCATTTTAAACTGATATGGGGGGGAAGAACCAATGAAACAGATGTTTTTTCATAAAAAAAAAAGTTTTACAACAGCTGTATTTTGGCCATGTCTGGTTTTATTATTAATGAACTTTTAATGATCTACAAAATCTAGGACAAATCTGTAACACTGAAGCTGTGGTAGATGAATAATAAGTCCAAACAGCTACACTTCTGTGTAATGATTAATACTGTATAATGATTTTGTATTCCTGAGAGATTATTCCTCATATTATTCCTTGTATTCCTGGCTGAAAATAAATTGTACCTAGAAAAAAACTTTTAAAAGTGAAAAACCAAGAAATAACTCCACCCTGATCGAGTTACAAATGAATTTTTAATCAGTATGAGGTAATAAACTTCTGCAATAAAAATTTTAAGTTGAATTCTTTCACTAATATATTGGTCTAGTTCCACTTAGCAGTTCCCTACATTACCCACAAGGCCGTTTGTCCAGGCTGAGCACCATAAGACGTCAGGATAGCCAAACTATAAAACACATCACCAGCCAACAAATCAGCTCTATATTCACATAACATACGACAACATACTGTATTTTGGTATAAATATATTTAATGTGCCTCAAGGTGGAGGTAAGGTTTGAGGTGAGGTAGAAACAAGTCGTAATACTCCACTGCCGAGAATGATCGCCGTCCCAGTCCAGACACGCTTACAAAATTCCTTAATGCTTCAAAATTTGAGCTATGTATAAAAATCTCATCTTGAGCACTAAGAAAGATTTTTGATTGAGATAAAAGATAGCTGCCAAAAAAAAAAAGTATAAGCGTACTCGTGACTTGGTCTGATGCTGTTACCATGGCAACATCCAACTTTAGTGAGGTTTGAGGTAGGTAAAGAAACTCTATGCAAAATAATGTGGTTAGGAAACTGCTTGAGAACGTTCAAGCAAAACAAATACCTGGTAATTCACAGTGTCTCACATCTTGCACATTAAGAACGCTGTATTTATCCTGGAGTTATAAAGTTGTACCTTGTGAAAGCTGGTGTAAGAATAGATAAAAAAAATAAATAACAGGTAAATATGAAATATCTTCTACTGCAGGTTCTCAACCTTGTTCCTTCCTTCCTTATTTTAGTGTTTTCTCTGGTCTAACACACTTCAAATAAGAACGGGATGTTTTCTTAGCTGATTATTTGAATCATGTGTCAAGGTGTATACAGATCAGGAGGTTCTCCAGGATCACGGTAGGAAACCTGTGCTCTAATTTGTGTGCTGTAAAGTGTTTTGTAAGTAGTGGAGTAAACATGGTTCAGTAACAGATCACAAAATGGTTTGTGTAATCAAACAGAATTGTATGAAGAGGTTCCCGTGTCTCTGTCAAGCCCAAATCCGTGCAGGTGAATCCGTCCGAACTGAAAGTAAAGGTGTAGGGGAGAGATGGGGGCTAAAATGGAGGAAGGCACATCGACTAATCTTCATCAAGGCACAGGTGATCTATAACAGGACATCTGGTGAGAGAGAGAAAGATTCAAATATTTTTACTTTTCCAAAATGTAGCTCATCAACTGAGACATGCACTGCCTGGCCAAGCAACAAAAAGCTGCAGTTTGTTTTTAATTAGCAAATATTTATGAGCAATTGAATAGGCAATTACTGTAGGTCCCCTACTTATGAACATTCGAGTTACAAACTTTTAAAAATACAGTACAAACAAAGCGCAAAGTGTGCATGTTCACTCGAAGATGTTAGATCACATCTCAGGTGTACAACGTGCATCCCGGGATGTCCAGCAGCAAGCGTAAAAGCAGCGGCGATGAAGCTGGTCCTGCTAAGAAGCACCAAGCAATAGCAATGGCGACAAAAGTGAAAATACTTGAGAGAATGGAGCGAGGTGAGAAGATGGCAGACATTTCTCACTCTTTTAACATGAATCGCTCAACCATTGGCACTATTGTAAAGAACAAGGACAAGATCACGGAACATATAAATTTTATATTGTGTATAGCCGATTGTGTTAGTATCCTAGTTCCTAGACAATGTTTGTTGGACTTACAAACGAGCTCTCAGAACGGAACTCGTTAATATGTCGGGGACTTACTGTACTCCAGTCATTAATATATTACAGCTGGCAAAAATGACTTTAACCCCAACTTATGCAGTGAGTAGCTTCTCATTTCTTAAACAACCATGTCAGGAGATGTATCCCATGGTCATGGAAGAGATGTTACTGTGTTTCAGAGGGGTCAAATTACTGGCCTGCTTTAAGCAAAGAAAACAACTTGCTGAATGTTTTCTGGAATTAGGTCAATACATTATTAAAACATGGAAGGATAGTGCTGGATCATTCCATTAACTTTATGAAAATAATGTGATCAAACAAAATGAACAAATAAGCATTTTCACATGCATAATGTGATGAGAAATTATTATTATTAATTAGATGTACAAAAGGTAAATAGTGTAAGTGAGTATTTGATGAATGGAAGCTTGCGTAGTTGAAAGTATGAGCTTGGTTTTAGTCACACTGCATCCTAAAAGATATCAGTAAGCATGTGATGAGGCTGATGAAACTGGATGTAGCCTGATTTTTTTTTAAATGTGATAAAAATAAATAAATAAATAAATAAATAAATAAACCCAAAAGGAATTACCTTATTAGCACTCCTATCAGAGCATCTGCATCTTAAGCAGGTGGCGCTTATCCTGTTGGGGAAGAAATTATTGTCATAAAATTTCAAAGAGCACAGTTTTATACTAAAACCTGATTTCATGATCATGCACTACAGACAATTTTGGAACTTTTACATACACAATATTAATTCTATAACACAATTATTTATATACTGTAAATATTACATTTTTCAGGTAGGTGTTAAACAATTAACTTTAAACCACTTTATATTTAATCTAATATTGCTGAAAATATTTCCCGATTACTGATGGTACAGTATTTGTAAATTATTGTGACTTGTTATTCCTAAATAAAGTTATTTTTCTCAGTACTTGAAGGGGGAAATGTCCATTATTTCACACACGGGTTAACAGATTTTAAAGCTGGATAATGTCACTGATGTGGTGTTTAAGCCAATTACCTGTAACCAGTTCTGCTGGATTCTCATCCTCTGGAGCTGGGATGATGGGGGACACGCCCAGTACCTTAAGCTTCTTTTCTGTTTTTGGTTCTCCCTCCAACACGACTACTACATATTCATGATTAGACTCTGATTCGTCCTGAGCAGCAGGGGATGCTGTGGTTTCAACTGCTTCTGAGACTATTGGAGATTCAGAGGGGACTGGCACCTTGGTACCTTCGGTTGCTGCTGGGGCAACTGATGGCGCTTCCTCTACAACTGTTACCTCCTCAACCTCTGAAGCAACAGCAGTTTCCTCTACCACCGGGGTAACTGGTATCTCCTGAACTGCTGGGGTAACTATTACCTCCTCAATTACTGGGGCAACAGAAGCTTTCTCTACTTCTGGTGTATCTGGTACCTCTTGAACTACTGGAGAAACGGTGTCTTCCTCTACTTCAGGTGAATGCTTTACCTCCACAACTGCTGGGGCAACAGAGGGTTCCTCGACTCCTGGGGTTTCCTCAACTACTGGTGTTTCTTCTACAAGGGCAACCAGTGCTTCCTCAGCTACAGGTGTAGCAAGGGCCTCACCTGGCTTTTCTAGCTTAACTTCAACTGGCACAACCTCAACTGAGGCAGCTACCAATTCTGTAAGATCCTGGGTCGCTGCAAAATAAAATGAAAAGCTGAGTTTGTACTGTCAAAGAGTGCAAATATATGTATCCAATTTGCATAACTGTTCCACTATTAACTTTGAAATGTCAATACACTATCTAGTAGCAACCACCTTTGTTTGGGTGGCATTGGGAGGATCAACCTATCATCATTACGGTGTGTATACTGCTTATCCTGTGCAAGACAATGGGAAGCGTGGAGCCTATCCCAGGGACATTAGGGAACAAGGCAAGAGTACATTCTGGATGGGGAACCAACCCATCAAGAGCACAAGTGCGCACACACAAACACCTAATAGTACACTATGGGCAATTTAGATACGCCAGTGATACTACACCACGTCTTTGGACTTTATTTTGAAACCCACCAAACATGTAGACCATGCAAACTCCATGCAAATAGATTGGCAGCGGGTTTCAACCCACCAACTCTAGAGGTTTGAGGCAACAGTGTCAACAACTAAGGCACTGCACCACCTCTTGAATGACCAATAAAACCAAAAAAACAACAATAAGTGTTTCTGTAAGGTTCTGGGCCATGACAAGCAGTCTAAACAGCTTCAGTGTGTCTTGGCAATGGGTTTTGGAAACCAAGTCTCTGGAAGTGGTGATTAACATTTCTAAAAAAATATTTCCTTTGGCTGGTGTTTTAATGGTGTTGGTTGAGAGCACTGTGAAACACTTCACTCCAAAACATGCCAATTTGGGTTGAGATCTGGTGAGTCTGAAGGCCATTACGTACAATTTACATAATTCACATCCTCATTAAACCATTTCATGGGCCGTCTTGTTCTTTCAACTGTCATCCTGATCACAGACTAGAGAAGCCATTTAAACTTTCAACAACCAAGGAAACAAATGGAACCAAGCCTAGATATCAAAACAAATTACATTACATTTATGGCGTTTCGCAGATGTCCTCATCCTGAACAACTCACATTTATCTCATTATACATTTTAGCAGAAGAGGGTTGATGGCCCGCCTCACGGGCTCAACAGTGACAGCTAGTGCTGAGTTCGGATCAGTAGTCCATCAACCTAACCACACTGAGCTACCCCTACACAGTGGTGTAGTGGTTAGCACTGTCGCCTTGCACCTCCAGGGTCCGGGTTCAATTCCCGGCCAGGCCCGATTCCCGTCTCTGTGTGCATGGAGTTTGCATGTTCTCCTCTTGCTTGGTGGGTTTCCTTCCACAGTCCAAAAACATGTAGATTAGGCTAATTGGCATTCCCAAATTGCCCGTAGTGTGTGTATGTGTGTGCCCTGCGATGGATTGGCACCCTGACCCCGCCTTGTGCCCTAGGCCTCCTGGGATCCCCACGACCCTGAATACAGGATAAAGCGGTATAGAAGATGAGATGAGAGATGAGATACATCATCCCACCCCACCATAATTGAGGCACTTAAAATTTTTCAATGCCTCCAGATGAACAATAATTAAATTACTAAAAATAATACCAAGTCTACTTTGTAATTTTGGCAAGAGATAAAAAAAAAAAAGAAAAAAAGAAAAAGAAAATCCCAAACTCCACACTAAGTATCAAAATTAACATAGATGTTGGTTGCATTTCGGTTATTCTATGTAAATATTCTATATAGGATATATGATATGCCTGCATAACCCTATTCAGACCTGCTGACATTAAAAGTTAATAAAGCTTAACTTGTGTTAAAGTAAAATACATGCATAAACAGTTTAAGGATTCCTTTAAGCATGCAAATCAGACGACTGCTACTGTAAATATAACAAGATACCAGACTTCACTGCCAAATATCACTAAGAAATGTACACACAACTGGGAATACTGTATTAGTACAATATAGTATAAAAACTGTTTAGAAAATATGAGGATTCACTTGGTTTAAAAAACAGAAATAAAACACAAAACAGTGTTGCGTTCGAACACTTTATTAAATAGTTTGAATTTCCTTGACCACTCCACGTACATGATTATTCACAGCTTGTAAATCTGAAATACTTTGGCTTGTTAAGCAATTAGTTAGAGTAAGATTACATGCGCATACTGTATGTACTTAAAGAAAAGAAAAAGACAAAACACACAATCACAGACACAGCTGACTGCTTTTGGGTGATATTTATGGCTCATACGACCAAACAGGTCATTTCACAGTATAGCGGCGTGTACAAATTGAGTGATATCTGGCAGAAAAATCTTAACATGTTTTGGAAAAAGTATGACAGATTTACAATATGACACTTAAAAGAAGAAAATAATAACAACAAATGCGTTTTCGCATGCATTTAAAGAGGAAAGGCAGGTTAAAAGTTAGTTGGATCTTATGGATTTTATCTTATGGATTATCCTGGTACAGTATATCCAAATGTTAAGTTTAGAGGCAAATGTACAATAGCAAAGAACAGGACTAGCACGTACTGTATAAGGCACAGAAGAGAAGAGGAAACACTGCTTGTGAGATTTTTGGTCACATTTTCACAGGTAGCACAAAGTCCATAGTGGTTTCTCAGTTAATATTTATTAACTAAAAGGTACAGTATTATCCCTGACCTGGCTAAGCACATAGAGGCAACAGATATAAAAATATAAAGAGATTTTTTGGGGGGTTAAAGAATATTTTCAGCTTCTCTCAGATATAGAATGTTATCTGAAATATACAGGTGTATTAACTTTATTAACTGCGAAACATAAAGGGAAACTCTGCCTATTCTCAAATGAAATGCATAATGCAAATGTAGTGGAGACATTGGTGCAAATACTCTGTGCACCTTTTGAAACGCGAAACCGGATCCGTGAGTGCGAATGATGAAAATGTCAATAGAAGAAATTTATACTCATTAGTTGATAAATGATGTTAAGTATTAATAGTAATATGGAAGTTGTTGTTGATGGAGTTTCCCTTTAGGTCAGAATGTTACTATAATAAACTACTCTGTTTAAAGACATTTAGGCTTTTTAGAATTCTCTCCAACGCTAATAAAATAAATAACTGCAAAACCCACTAAGTGTATCTTATTTAGATAAATAAGTGTTTGTATTGTAATGTGTCTTTTTTATTGTTTAGATTGTATACCTTTTAATGTGTGTGTGTGTGTGTGTGTGTGTGTGTCCCAACACCCCCTCACGCCTCAGGTTTAGCCTCCTCCTGTGAGGCTGCTTCCGTACCGTTCCTCTCAGCGGCCGTTTCCTCCACAACAGGAAGTGCAGGAGTTTCCAGCTCCTTGGCCGCAGCCTCCACCTCCTCCGCGACCTTCTCCACCTCGTGAGCCACTGCCGCCACCTCTTTAGCCGTCTCCTCGACGACGACGGCCACCTCGGCGACCGCCTCCACGACCACCTCAGCGACCGTCTCCACCACGGAGGTGGGATCTGCTCGGTTAACTTCGTCGGCGAGCTCCACGGGCGCCAGCGCCGCTTCTTCCACTTTTGCCTCAGGAGGAGCTGCTACCGCTGACACTTCCTCTGCATCTTCATATGCAGGAAGATGGAGAAGGAGGTTAAAATTCCATTATCTGGTCAGTGGCTAAAATGTTACTAGAGGTAGACTGGAGATATTTAATATTAACAGGTGAGTGCAAAAGTTTGCACATCTGTTGGGGAAATTCACAGGACCTTTACTCAGAGCTGGTTTTACAGATTCCTTCAGCAACAGAATGGTCAAATTTTATATACTAAGAAATTAAAATAAAAAAAAAAACAAACCCAGAAAAAAGAAAGTTTGCACACCCTTTATGAACATAACATTTGTTAATAATTCTTTACCTGCCTCTGACTCTTTATGATGTGAGCAGCTTTTATATTCTATGAATTGTAATATTAATACAGGGTATTTTTTTCACATCATTTCGTAGTCTAACAACATTTTTTGAACATCTCGTTTCAAATTGAGATAATTTTGCAAGAATTGGCCGAGTTTAATGTTTTATTTTTTCTTTAAATTTTTTCTTTTGTGCTAGAATATGCTCGACCACAGTCAAACAAGAGTGTGCAGCATGCATTTTCGAGGAAAATAAATAAATAAATACACCAACTGGACAGCAGATTTGGACATGGCACAAAAATTTAAAAAGGAAGATTTGTGCAGGGCGACCACCAGTATCGGAAGATACCATCAATCAGGTCCGGGAAAATTTTGTGCAAATCCCCAGAAAGTCTATGGAAACCCAGATTCCTCGTACGACACTTTGGCGTGTGGTAAGGAAACGGTTGACAATGACACCATATACTGTAAGCTACAGCTCGTTCAAGCCTTAAACACAGCTATCAGGGAAAAGTGAAAGCAATTCTGTGTTAAACTCTGGGTTAAATTTTTATTATTTTATTTTAAGCTAAGCACCTAAAATTAATATAGAAATTTTCAGTTTCTGAACAAATTACACCAACTTCTGATCTGCAGGGTTGTATTCGTTCATCTTCTATAGTTAATTCATCATCATCATACAGTAATTCCCCACTTGCCCATAGTGTGTGATTGGGAACACCTGGGGATCACACACTATAGGCAAATTGGGAACACCAATTAACCTAACCTGCACGTCTGTGAACTGTGGGAGGAAATCAGAGTACCTGAGGAAGCCCCCCCCCCCCCCCCAATCAAGCATGGAGAAAACATGCACACGCACGGATCCAAGGTGGGACTGAAACCCTCAACCCTGGAGGTGCAAGGCCAAAGTGTTAACCCCAAACTACCTTAACATCACTCCTCTTCCAGTTTCAGCGTCTAGGAAAATGAGTAAACGACACCCTGCTAGAAACATGTGGTACCTGGAATGATCTTGTTCGGTCTTAAAGGAGTTCCTGTATATGAAGAACACTTGTTGGACGTCTACTTTAAACAATCTAAAAATGTTAACTTTTTTTTGTTTACCACATAATTCAATCTATTATTTTATAGTTTAGTCTCAGTATTGTTCTACAATGCTGATTTGTGTCTTAATCCCACGGATGAAGAAAACCCCTTGATTTGAGTAGGCATGTCCAAACTTTTGGCTGACACTGTGAGATACTTCCTATTTCCAGATTTCCAGACTGGCATCAGTTGGACATCCATTCCCCTGTCCCCATTCTTCACTGAATCACTACACATTTCTAATGCCACTTCACACATCATGGTGCAATACATTGTCTTTATTCTTTATAAAACACACACACACACACACACACTTAATTGTACTGGATACAGTATAATGTATTATAATATTTACTCTATTAGAAAGATTATGTTATATATGCTCTTATTTATTCATAATAAACGTATCCCTGAAAAAAAACGGCACAATTTATACAAGCTGATATTTTAGAGCCTTTAACTGAATAATTACTGGAGTTATTAATTTGATGTAGAAACACACACAAGTCTTATTATACCCATTTTATTAGAGCTGTGTGCGGCGCGTTATCTTTTTTATTGATTCATATGTTTTAAATAGATAAATAAACAAACGGAGTGCTGTGAAAAAGTATTTGCGCCCCCTTTGGGTTTAAATGGTAGCAGGTGGGTTGAGATGCCCCCCCCTAAATGAAATTAACTGCATTTTGTATTTACTCAGGTTATCTTTCTATAATATTGAAATTTGTTTGATGATCTCTATTACTGAAGTGTGACAAATACGCAAAAAAAAAAAATTTAAATAGGAAGAGGGCAAATACTTTTTTTTTGTTTTTCACAGCACTGTACCTTTTCCATGCTATAAGCCCTTAAAAGCATTTTTTGAGAATAGTCTTCAGAAACATGAGGAAAGTTTCATGGGCTCACCACTGTATCCCCAGTGTACATACTACACATATACTATACATGTAATAAACTGCTGTATCAGTGAGTGTGTGTGTATGTAAATAAAAGATGTTTAATACATTCCTAATTATCAGTAAACCGTTAATTCCTCACATCTCTCTCACCTTGTCCTGGTCCATGGCCTCATACATGATTTATCTTCTCCCAAAGTAAAGCTGTCTATTGAACTAAAAACCAGTTACACGGCACACGGGAAAAACAGTAGAGAAAAGAGATGAAAGGCAACCAGATTTCGGAAGAGACATGAGGACGGTAAAGAGGACAGGAACATTAAACCGACTATTGCTTTCCTGTAAAATGACCTCACCACACAGACAGAACCAGAGGCGCTTTGGGTTTTTTTTGGTTTTGTTTTGTATTGCAGGTTTAATGATTTGAAAAAGAGAAAATATGACTTTTACATGGCTTCCTGACAAGAATCTTAAAAGCACAGCCAGAGCAACACATTACACAAGAAACAAGCTCTCCTGTCAAAAGTGGTTTGAGACACAGAGTGAGAAGAGAGGCAGAGTTTTCAGGCAAGGAAGAAGACAGAACAGGACAGACAGCAGGATTCGAAGTTAAAAGGAGGAGTGCGGTGGAAGGGCAAGGCAGACAGACGGATCCGGAGACTCGACTGCGCCGGTTAGTTAGTCGTCTGGAAAAAGTCAGAAGAGAGGCAGTTAGAAAAGAAAGGGAAAAAAAGAGACACACACTACTCGTGTATGTGAGCAACACTTAAACAGTGGAAATAAAAGTGTACCCTGAGGTGGCACATGCAATATGTTCTAAGGGGGGAAAAAAAAATAATAATAAAAAAAACACTAGAGGGCGTGCATTTCCAGGAAAATACTAAATCATTAATCATTAATTGTGTGGCTTGACAAAGCAAACGGTCAAAACACATTACTGTATTGGTGTGGATTTTTATTTATAAATTTATTTTATGTTATACATATAATACAGAAAATGTGTGTGCCAAAGAAGCTACTTTTGAAGTTTATTCAGCATGGAAGTGACTGAAGTGACTAGCTTCCCAAAAAATCTCAAGTCACTAACATCAGCCTTTTTCCTGATCTTATCTGAAAATTTTATTTTTGACCTAGATGAGACATTTTTAGGTTTACATTTAGGCATTTCGCAGACGACCTTATCCAGACGACTTACAAAAAATGCTTTGAAGTTGGATAGATACTTACACTGGGTTATTGGGTTACTAACTAAGCTTTCTAACTTTTTATTACAAATACCGCATTTTGGTCGAAAGCTCCTGCAATCACCTCAAAGTTGACTTTTTTTTTTTTTACTTCTCACTAAAAGGCGAAAAAAAGAAAAAAAACGGTAAACCTCTTACAGTGGAGACAGAAAACATCACAATATCGACGAGTGTTAATACAGACTGTCAGTATCCCTGTTGATTCTGTACCATGCAACTACAGTACATCAAGTGTTTAAGTGATCTCCATTCATGGTTTTTTGAAAGTTCAGCATTATCCTCACCGGTTTTTGATAATGTGTTGAAGGGTTTCTAATCCGGTTCTAGTCATTTCAAATCTCCTTAGTTGTATTCTTTTCTTGATGCGGCAAAATAATTTGACCTTTATGAAGGTGACTTTTTTGGCCTGGTCTGGGTTGATTGGCGTATTTCTCTCCCTTTCTCCCGATGCCACTAGCTAAGTAAACGGCAGTGACGGATATCGAATGTGATGTGTTAATTCGCCAAGGCTGCACAAACATAACATTTTATTGAACCACAGTTGTGCTCTGAAAGTGAAGGAATGCTGTGCAGTGCTGCAGGCTTGGAGGAACATCAGACAACGCTCTCATCTCGTGGATCTACTTTCTCGCGGGAGCCCAGTTTTAAAAACAAACCCATGTTTACATGGAGGAACCCATAACAGCGGAATGATGAGATTAAATAAGGAAGGTTGTGTTCAGGAGATTGCTGTATCTGGGATGTGTTTGAGATTACAGCACGCTTCTTTAAACAGCACATTATGTACGAAATAAATCATAACTGGGTCATGCTGTGATAGGAAAATAAACAAACAAAGGGTGGTGTTTATTCTGTACTAGTTTTAGGAGTTTTATTCCTAGTTATACTGTACTGTATATTGTTATATTTATAGTATTTAATTTATTAGACTGCCAATTTGATTTGATTCAGTATAAACAATTTATTAATATGCTGTGTAACTTGTGCTGTTGATAGTATATGTCTAGACATCACCTCATTTTGTGAAATGACAAAACACCACTGAAGGCGTCCAAAATCTACAATAATCTCCTTTGAACAGTTGATATCGAAATGTATCTGCTACTTCTGCTCTGTAAATCCTTCATAACGGCTTTAATCTGAGGTGCTGGTTGTTAATTGGTGATTTCTGAGGCTGGTGACTCTAAATGAACTTCTCCTCTGCAGCAGAGGTCAGTTTTGGTCTTGTTTTCCTGGGAAGATCTTCATGAGGGACATTTTCATCATGGAGCTGGATGGGTTTCACAAACGCACTTGACACAATACTGTTCTTGTGAGAACTGCTCCAGAACGGCTGACCTTCGTGTCTTTAAAATAACAACTGACTTAATTACCCAATGACATGTGTGATGTCATAGTTTTTGAATAAATCCAGCATTGTTCCATGAATGTAGAAAGTAAATAACATAACAAAAAACATTAAATAATTAGGTGTGTACAGACGTTTGACTCGTATTGTATATACTGTATGAGAGAGTGTGTCATGTTTAAAAGTTAGTACCCTTAGTATTTTCTTCTAATTCTATATTAAAAAAATAAAAAAAGTAAACTTTCCACCTTCCACATTCTGAATCCTAAAAATCAGCAAAGTTATTTTTTTTTTACTTAATCAAAACAAACCCATACCAATTTGATAGACAAAAAATATGATTTATGAAAATTCCTAAAAAACTGAGATCTTCTCTTCAAGTTCACACTGCACTTGTTTTTCGTAATATCACTTTAAAAATACAGATGATTCTCAAATGAGTGCGGCTTGGTGGAGCTATTTTTGGTAGGTAACCTTCCTTCAAGGTTAAAAATACACCTGACCTTTCACCTACTCACCCTCATCACACTGGGAGGGGCAAAAAAAAAAAACGGACGCTTATTGTAATCTCTTACTGACTCTGTATCCCCCCCCCTCCCCCACTTCTGGAGTGCACAGTAAGCACGTTAAACACTGACTAAGCTGAATAGTTTGTTGAGGAATGCTTCGCTGTGTGTGTGTGTGTGTGTGTGTGTGTGTGTGTGTGTGCGTGTGCGTGTGTGTGGACTTACTCTTTGGTGTCCATGGTTTGGTTTTGCCCTCGTTCTTAGGCCGTGCTGCGATCTCAGTAATACGCTCATTAAAGCGAGCGCTGTCTCTACACACCGTCCTGTACGCCTGTAAATAAATTTTTTTTTTTAATTATCACATAATCAAGTAAAGCTGCTTTCTTTCTTTCTTTCTTTTTTTTTTTTTTTTTACACCATGCCAGCTTCTACGGCGGCTATATTCACGGCGAGAGTCAGTTTTTGTTATTCAACATTAAAACTAAGATTTAAGAACTTTAAAACTTAATTTGGATTTACTTGTTTAAAAACTTTTTCAAAAGTGTAAAGAAAATAAAACGAGGAGTAAAAGGAGTACTAACAGGAGTACTAACAGGAGTAAAAGAATTACAGTTGAATAAAATATGTTTGATGGACAGAAGGATTTTACAGGATGATGAATTTTCTCTCGACAGTAAAAATGTGTGTGTAGCTTTCGAGTGTCCTATTCTGCATCTTATATAAATTACTCGATCCCAACGATAATTAAAGGAAATGTACGTTTTGTTCCAACATCTGAATTTATTTCATGCAGTTTGTTATTTAGACACTGATCCTGTTCTGATTGCAGTTTATTTTTGATGTATACATTAAAAATCTGTAATTCATATAGAGAGCGTTTGATTGGTTTCTTTTGCGGTTGTGTCTGCTTGCTCATTACCAGGGATTCCAGAGTGTCCAGGTATCCAACAGAAAATTATATTAAGATGACTGGATTATAAACATGATAACATGATAATTTCCATAATCTGTTTTTATATTTTCTGATGCTTGGAGACATGATTTTGAATCTGTTATTATAAGCTGCTTTTCACACTCGTAGGCCTGAAACAATGAAGGACTTACATAAGTCACGGCAGCGGCGAAGGCTCCACCACAGAGCAGAACTAACATAACGTTCTCTCCAGTACCGCCAGGAACAGAGGACATGAGCCTCCGAGGAACGACTGCAGAGAGAGAGAGAGAGAGAGAGAGAGAGAGAGAGAGAGAGAAAGAGCGGGAGGACGTATGGTTATCAATAATTTAATGTTCTTATAAGATAAATAAAATCACGTCAGCTTCTGCAAAACATCAATTAAAGCTTTTCTATGTTTTTTTAACCAATGAAAAAATCATTTACACTAATAACAATAGCATGCCGCGTACCTGCTGAAAAGTACATAAATAATATATTATATAATGATGGCAAAGACCATCGTCTGTATAACAGCATTGTAAACAAACCACAACCCTCCAGTACAAACGCACAACAGGGTTGACATCAAAAATTAATTTTAGTACAAAGTTACCCGATCCTTGTTTACAAAGAGAGTCGTTGTGCCATGTAACAGAAGAGACACAACACATCTTTAACAGGCAATAAAGAGAAAGTCGACAATCAATTGCACGGTTTGAGACACACACACACACACACACACACACACACATCCACACATGTCAGGGTACAACATGTGCAAATACACAGTACGACACTTGGAACTGGTAAAAAAAAATAAAAAATTAAAAAAAAAAAAACTTTCTGAAATACACACATCCTGCAAAAAGGTACAAGGTACAAACTTAATACTATCAGTGACTAGAAATTTTCCTAATACATAATAATATATATATATAAAATAATGTTCTAATATTCTAAACAAGGACTGAGTGACACAAACACACATACATATAATGATATTTAAAGAAATTTTTAAGCTATAAAATGTTCTCAGAAAAGCATGTTATAACATAACATTCACAATATTGATGTTAAGTCATAAAAATTCTTATTCCATATTAAACAAATCTAGGCCCAAGATTTATTTGTAAAGGTTAATTTCGTAATGTTCCAGGATTCAAAGTGTACTCCACACACACACACAATCTCACAGCATGTTTATCTAAGAGATGGCGTGTGGTGACAGAGTAAACTAACACAGATTTCTGAGGTAAAAAAGGCATCATGCTATCCGCTAATCCAGTAGGATTACAGCAGCGTGCATGCGGTTAGGGTTTATACACTGGACAGGCGTTTTAACGAGGATGTTCCGCTGCTAGTTCATCATAATGGTGACAAGCTAACTTATCTGAAGGTTTGTGTCATAAAAAATAATTCTAGAACACTTACTGTAGCTGCACAGTTTAAGTCACACCGGATGACCCTAAAAATTTTTTTGTTCTTCCATCAGTCTGGAACAGGATCAATCTGAACTCATCAGATCACATGACCTTTTCCCATCGCTCCAAAGTCCAATCTTAATGCTCCTGTGCAAAGTCAAAGCCATTTATCTGATGAGTCTCACTAATCACTGGTTTTCACACACAGCTGTTTAATCCCAGTCCGACAGGCTCTCGTGACTGTGTGCATGTGGAAATTATCTTACTTTCATTATTAAAACACAGCTTTTTTTTTACTTCACAAAATGTTTAAGTGATCTCCATTCACTCTGAACTATTTAACCATTTAAATAGAATCACAACTATTTACTGTACACGCTGCCGAGTAATGTAGGTTTTTTTTCTTCTTAGTTAAATGTTAAATTCATGTATTTTAATTTAGTTTGTATTGTTCAAATACTGTGCTTGGTTTTTAAGTGACAAAAAATAATGTTATAAGGAATGGGATACATTTAATTACTTATTTAAACTTTTTAAGGGTTTTAAATTGTTACAAAATTGGGGGAAAATGTAATATCAAATCGGGATACAGTATGTAAATAAATTGTGAGATAGAATCACAATTTTAATTGAACGGGCACCGAGGTATCGTGATAATATCGTATCAGGAGGCAGGGGTTCCATGCAAACATGCAAGTGTATCTAAAAACGGAGAGCAAAAATATTGTAAACACTGGTCAGCTGGGGGAGCAATCATTCCTTACAATCAATCATTACATATCAATCGTGCCTAATATAAAAACGCTCTAAACAGACTTGACTACAGTTCCCAAGCCTGAAACAATTGTGTTCTCACTCATTAAACTGAACCAGACTTTGGGGACAAGTGGTCTTGAAAGCGATCCCTAATGTAAAAACGCTTTAAAAGTTAGTGATAAGGCTTTCTCTGAACAGAAATCACTTCCTGTCCTCTGACAAATCAGAGGACAGTACAGATTATCAGGATTTGATGTATTTGTATAAATAAGACAGATAATCAAGTAACCAATAAAAACATAAAATATACTATGGTTTAGGAAGACATTTTAAACCTTGACATGTTGAGTTTGAACGTGGGTTTCTCACACTCACACACACACACACACACACACACACACACACACGAGTGAACAAATGTGCACGTACACACACACAGGGGTCATTTTTCCAGCCCCTCCTCCTCTGATCCCTTCAAGCTCTAACCAAGGTCATAAATGGAATATCCTACTATAGTATGTTTTATCTAATAAACAACAAAATAAGAATGCTCAAAATAATGCTTGATAGCATAAGTGTTTTTTTTAAACACATGATTGTGCATGCTCTTTGCATGCACAAAAAACAACAACAAAAAAAATCACGACCAAGCTTACAATCTTACAATAACTGTATGAAAAAGAAACAGAAAAAGGGGGTTAGAGTAATAAATTCACTCTTAATGTAAAAACAACAAAGTGTGCACAGGGGTAAATGTCCTAGAGTTAAATGTCCTTTATTTTAATGCATGGTTGTTTAGGACTTTTTAAAATTAAAATCAACTAAAAACTTTATCACACAAATTGTTATTGAATACAATACACTTTAAACAAACCCTCACTTTAAATACTTCATGCACTAAGAAGCCTGTACATGTAACACAAGTTAAATCTAATGATCTGACCTTCACCTCCCCTTTAAAAATGCACGTGCACATGTTTTAAACCAAAAACGTAAAATTCCCATTTAGTGCATGCATTATACATTGTTTAGATGATTGCATAGCACATCATGCTTCCTGTGTCAGATATTACATTTTAAGGTTAGACAGGTTACATATAGCATAACTTTAAAGCATGTTATCTCTCACCATCTCTGTGCAGGATTACACGGTGTGTCATGGAGTGTCTGCTCAGAGAGGAAAACCTCTGCAAAGCCGCCCTGCACGGATACATCGCCTTCTTCCAGGGAGAGACGGCTGTAGAGAGGAAAGAAGAGACAGAGCTACAGCAACAGCTCAAGTGAGACAGCAGAGAGCAGAGCAGGAGAAATTAAAGGGAACGCGTGAGAGCAGCACGGGGGAGTCGGTTCAATGAACCGAGTCTTTCTGGGTGAGTCGATTTGCATATATGAGCTGTTTATTGCATTCTAATTTAATCAAAACTAGCATAGAATTTTTCCATATTTTTTTAACCTGTCAAAAAACTTGAACAATTCTCGCCAGAAAATAATAACAAAATAGAAATTAACCGATTCGGTGATTAAAGTGTCAACACATTTATGCGCGAGTCAAGTCGAATGAACTCGTGCGTACCACTCACTGTGTGCGTACTACGTCACACTCATGCGGAAGTTAATTCCTGTTTTTAATATTATATATTTTTTTAAATATTACTATTACTAATTTAAATAAAAATATTTTTTGCTATTGTTGTAAGCTTTGTTTTGTTGTAGTAACTGAAAGATTTTATGTTTTTTTTTTCAGAGCCTTTAGCTAGACAAACTTTATCTAGCATTTATGTGCAGCCAAAAAACACCCGCATGCGAGTCTAATTCGTCCAGACTCACGTGACTCTTTTGGCAAATGTAGCTGTACAGTGAAACAGGCAAGAGACTGTGCAAAACTAAAAAAAATAAATAGATAAAAAAGTCACTTTCCCCATTTTAATATTTTCTTACACGTCACAAGTAAATATAATTTCTGACAGAAATTATCATGTTTAATCCGAAATTTTAATCCTATGTGCAGAAACTTATTAAGACCACCTGAACTTGCATGAGATGCAATACAACGTCTTCCCATAACAAATAATGCGAATGCATTATAGGTTTCTCGCCTGCCATATGGAGAGCCAGGGTTTGATCCTCATATCTTTCTACTGACACAAGTTCTGAACAGCTCATGGACATACGAACAACTTAGGCCAGTGCTTGGTTCAGTTCATTCATTCATACACTGAAAATGCTTCGTATGCTGATAAAAATGTCTTCCTAAATTCTAATTCTTGAAGCAAAAATTTGTAAAGGGAAGCCATTTGTATGGCGAGCCTCCACTCTATTTATATTACCCTTCAATAAAATTGTCTTTTTTTAAAAGTCAGTGCAAGCTACACCTTCCATCCCCCCAAAAAAGTGGCTGTTTCAGAGGAATCGGATTATTGCCCTGCAGCAAGCAAAGAAACCATAAAAATGCCTGAATTTGATTAAGAACTGTCAAAAGCATTATTTAAACCTGGAAGAACAGTGATGAACCCTCAACTCCATTGAAGAAATGTGGCAAAAAAAAAAAGTAATGAATGAGCATGATCAGGGATCACTTAAAGGCTTGGTGAAGTTGCATTGTAAAAGGCCATGCAACAGAGCTATGTTTAATAGTGAAAGTATTTCCATACACACACAATGTGATGGGAAATCACAGGATTGGGACAAAACAGCTGTGGGTGAACAAGAAAAACACTTGTTAGTGAGACTAATCAGAAAAAATGGCTTTTGCTAGGAATCATAAAGATTGGGCTTTGAATCAAATGAAAAATGTCATGTGGTCTGATGAGGTCAGATTGAGCATTGCAGAGCGATGGGCGTGTCAGGGTAAGAAGGGAAGTGCGTGAAGCGATGCACCCATCATGTATAGTGGACACTGTACAAGCCTCTGGTTCTGGGAGCACGAGGAATCAGTTTTCTCTAGTAGTGTCCAGTACAGTACATCCAATATGAATATTTGAATTGACCCAGGTGTTCATACTGTATATCTTTCTGGTTGCTACACTCAGATATTTGAGACGCCTGTCGTTTGGCCAGTGGCTCTTAAATAACTCCAGCATGGGATGTTTTCTTATCGATAAGACCCGTAACTCTGTTCTGCAGTTAACACCATTACACTGTTATTTTAGGTTTTCTACACATTTGCATACTATGAAATATTTAATTTTTGCCTTTTTACACAACTCATTACAAATTTCAGTATTATTTCTTATGCATTTCAGAATATTTTAATCCTGTGTATACATTTGATTTGTGAGTTAATAACTTTAGACGGCTATGTTGATTTGACATTGAAACCAGATGTACCTTGCTGAGAGGCACTGTTCTAAGGTCATATCTTGTCCTTGGGATAAATTTTTTTTAGGCTCCTTTATTCCTCACAAACAGTGAAGCATTATTCTTCTTTCACAGTCTGAGTATGTGGAAAAACATGGTAAGTTCTACCACCGTTCTACTTCAATTTGGACCATATAGACACAGAGGTGTTAATGGTATTTGAACTTATGTGTAAAAACCCACTGTAGTCTGACTGTCTGCTCCTAAGAGTGTATTTTGTTCTCAATTACTGTATACATCTTCCCTAAATTTCCAGAACACTCTTATTTCTTAACTCACCAAAAGGAGCAGAAATTCTTGCTGCACCTGAGGTTAATTAAGCAAAGCTAAAATCTGCTCAGATCCTAATGCAAAATGAATACCCTCACCACACACACATTTTACCTTTAACTTATCAGACTACTGTACATTACCGATGCTAATGGGTAAAAATAAAATCTCTGTAACATCATCCGACAGACAATGAACACATATACAGCTTTATTATACATAGTTATAAATGACACTGAAGCAGTGGAGCACACAGGTAGAGGAAAACATCTGAAAAAGAAATAAATATTTTATTATGAGTAACTGGCAATGTCTATATTTATAAAAATAGTTTTGAATGTGTCTCAAACTGAAAATTTACTCAACATATAATGAAAACTTTACACAACACAAGTAAAAAAAAAAAAAAAAGTCATAAATAAATAAAATTCACTTTGTCTCATTTTTTACATAAGTAATTTATGAAAAGAAAATATGCATGTTTTAGTCAGGTTATCTGTTGTGTGAACATTGCTGTATCGAGTAAAAGCTGAAAATCTTGGACAGACTTGATTCGATTCTACTTTCAGGCATTGTGATTTTTTTATTTAGTTCGATTTGTCTCAAGCAGCTTTCTCTCTTTAAACGTATTTAAAAAATACTATTTGTTTCTAATAAACACTGAAATGCTGTCTAACTTGTGTTGAGGTAAAAAAAAAAAAAAAAGTCAAGTCTAGTAGAAAAAAATAGCACCAACTCGACAAACTAAAGGATGATCAAAATCTCGCTAAACCATATCAGATGCAAGTTTTTTTTTTTTTTTGTATTCGCAAATGCACTTTTTTTTTAAATAAAAAAATTCAACCATTAATTGCTGTACTGAATTGAGACAGATTCAGACTTTTCTCTAAAAGATCCAGTTTATAGACAGTACTATGCAAAGGTTTTGACCCTCCCCTCCCTTCATATTTTAACTTCCAAAGAGACTGACTTTCTTGTATTTTAATGTATTCTTGAGGTATAGTTCTCTAGGCGTCCTGAAGGATTTTCTCAGCTCTTATTTTTGTCTCTCATTTTCAGTCCAGTCCCTGTATCTGAGGAGTTTCAGAGGAATGTAATTTTGTTTAAGCCACACAGTGGCACATGAATCAACCTAAAGGCATGAACCAGTGAGAAACAGGAGCAGATTCTGACAGATGATCAGGTCGGTGATTAGTGTACTGCTGATGCTGAACGGCTGGAACAGACGAGAGGGGAAAAGACGTTGCTGCTCAGGTTGTTACATAAACAACCTTTAGGCACTTTGCAGCCTGTGACAGTAATAAATTTTTTCCCTTTTTTTTTATTTACAACTACATCATTTCATTTAATGATGAGAAGGTGGGCTCAAGACTTTTGCACAGTACTGTATGTATATATTTGCATGTCTTATAGCTTAGATTGTGCTGTGAACATAGCCTTAAAAGCCTAAGGGCTGCTTACACATTACTCCAGTCCGTTTCTTGTTTTGTATTCCTGCATGTCGCTTGAACGCTGTTTAAAGAGCTGATGGGGAGGCAAAAAAATATATATATATATATTTCATTATGTGTAGTCATTGAACAATGTATAAGTCACAGAACTAGCAGTGAAACGTGTAATATTACCATCGCCCACAGGAGAGCTGTGGTCCCGAAGGTTAGGCCCACTCTCAGCATGTTCGGCCGGGAAGGATCTGGCTTGACTGCGGTAAAAGCATTTCTGCTCACGACTTTAGGAGAAAAAAAAAAGAAAAGAATAAAAAAAGAGAGAATATTTAAAAATTGTCATGGCAGAGTTTCATGAAAAAGAGAGAGCAAGATGGGGGGAAAAAACGGTACAGCAAAGCAGTCAAGTTCAATAAGGATGAAGAAAAAAAGAAAAAGATGCAAAAAAAAAGCAAACATGATGATTGATGATATAAAGTAGTAAATAAATCACAGGACTGTGTATGTGCTTCATGTGACATGTAAGGAAGCAAACACTTCGGGGCACACTGCTTTAGGAAAATAATCAATGTTTAGGATTCTAACGTAAAGCAGACAGTAAAACGATGATTCTTTTTATTTTTATCTTTAACTCATTTAATAATACACATTATATAAAACACATGCCTAATACTGAGTAGTTCCCCCTTCTGCAACCAAAACATTGACGTTCCATGTGCTCTGTCCCCTTTCTATCAGAGCCAACCAGTAGCAATTTGATCTACACTAGCTCTTGTATTGGATCAGACTACACGGGCCAGACTTCACTCCCCATGTGCATCAGTGAGCCTTGGCCACTCATTAACCTGTGGCCAGTTCACCGGTTTTCCCGCAGTTTTGGAGTTGCTCCGACCCAGTTCCCTCATCCATCACAATCTGACCCTTCTCACAGTAGCTACATTCTAAATATCTCATTAGAATGGAGAATGGAAGTGGGTGGGAAATATAAGGTAGCAAGTGAACATTTTTTCTTGAAGTCGATGTATTAGAAGCAGAAAAAAAAAATAGGCAAGCATAAGGATTTAAGTGACTTTGACAAGGACCAAATTTTGACGGCTATAGGACTGGTTCAGAGCAACTCCAATACTGCAGCTCTTGTGGGATGTTCCCGATCTGCAGTGGTCAGGACAGACCAAAAGTGATCCAAGGAAGAAAAACCGGTGAGCTGGTGTCAGGGTCATGGGTGGCAGGCGTCAGGGTCAAGGCTCACTGATGCACATGGGAGTGAAGGCTGTCCCGTGTAGAAATTAAGAAAATGGTTAATACTGCTTGTGATAAAAAGGTCTCAGAACACACAGTGCATCACTACTCAATGTTAGGCAGGTGGTCATAATGTTATGGCTGACGAGTGTACATATACTGTATATCAGCTAAACGTCTCATTACCTAATGATTAATGATTAAGTGCTTCTTTTTTAAAACAATGTTATTATAATCATGTGATTTGCTTGGAGCTTTCACTAACTACCTGAACTGCTATTAAAGACAATTAATCCACACTATCTATAATGAAAACAGAAAAGTCATGAATATAATTGCTTATCTTTGCAGTAGTTTATACTCAGACATTGGTACCCACTAAGCTAAGCTAACAGGCTACTGCTACTGCTAATAGGCTAAGCTAAGGTCAGCCATGCTAGCTTATACAACCAAATGAAGATATCTATAGAGACTTAACGTTTATTTAAAAGAATTAACACGTACCAAACTCTAAGATTACACACAGATCGATACTTACTTTTATTTAAAGCTGTAACCCGCAGTAATGACCGACCGAGAGGCATTTTAACACCAGAGGACGCGCTGCTCGATTAGCTCAGTGTTCGATTAAACTCTCCTGAACTGACAGAAACAGAGAAACACACACCGAGCAATCGATTTAGCGTTTAAATTAAGGTTAAAATTTGAAATGAAGTAAAAACTCACTTTTATTTAAAAATAGTCGATCGGAAGTATTAAGCTATAAAGAATTGAGTAGTACATTTAAAATTAACTAGATTAACCAAAAGACAAAAACAGAATATCATTTACGCCATTAAACTAGTTATCTACCATTTAACCAGTTTAAATGTCTTTCATTTCAACAAAATCCATATATTTATTAAAATCTTATGTTCTGACATATGGCTCTGTGCTGGACACTCAAGTTCTTCCACTCCAATTTGAACACACCATGTCTTTATGAAACCGGTGCTTTGTGCACAGGGCAATTGTCATGCTTGAACATGTCACGCTTCTGTTATATTGAACTTTCAGCTGCATAACACACATTATGTTATATAATTTCTATCTGTTAGCACCCAAATGATGATGGGTTCCCTGATTGAGTCTGGTTCCTCTCAAGGTTTCTTCCTATTGCCATCTCAGGGAGTTTTTCCTTGCTACTCTCGCCGTCACCCTTGTCTTGCTCATCAGAGACATTTCATTCATCATTCATTCATTCATTCATCTCATTATTGTCTAGACACATTTTTCTCACACATACAATTCCATAAATTTTCTTAAAAAAAAAAAATCTTTCATTTTTGAGAAGCTGCTTTGAGACAATGAGCATTGTTAAAAGCGCTATAGAAATAAAACTGAATTGAATTGAATTAAATTTTTTGCTGTTGCTGAACAGGTGAAGAGGTGATAAGAACCAATAGCGACTCGATGACGACGTTTAAGATTCGATTTGATACCGAGGTGTTACAGAGGAGTTAATGATGTTAATGTAGTTAACATCAAAGACAAAAAAAAACTTTCAAACAAACATCAACCAAAGAGTCTGTCTCAATAGCATTGCCTCTATCAATGGGAGAGGTCTGTCAGGTCGTCCTTGTCTCATCCCCAAGGCACAAACCTTGGTACAGTGCTCCAGACATCTCCATATTTTGCAGATATTCCGCCATGTTGCTCCACCTGTGGATTACACACCATCTCATAGTGTTGCAATATAACTGACATTTATGTCAAGCATTTTTGTGAAGGACATACAGCTACATCTAGCTACCCTAGATAAACACAATATTTACAGTAAGTGATGAATTTACAACTTATACTGAATATTTCATAAGGACGCAGATATAGCTCGTTTTCAACTATGACTTAACAATGACTCATTTTTCTCATTATTTTGTACACACACACACCCATATCAATCAATGCTCCTCAACTTACTAAAAAATAAGTAAAAATTCACATTAACTTACCATAAAATACTGAGTGCTCTGAGCGTGATCCAGTCAGAAGTGAAGAATCCAGAAAGTTCGCCAACGAATAAACCTAACAGCTGTGTCAAATTAACACAACCAGGTGTTTGTTTGTTTTTTCCAAAATGATCCTGGATCAGACAGAAACAGAAGACATATCATATCAAACAGACCCCAATCACTACATCTGACAGCTATAAAATATTATAAAATATCCCAACAGACTTTCCGCACACAACTTTAGTGAAGATTAATTAGTAATTAGTAAAAATTCATATTAACTTACCATAAAATACTGCCAGCTTTGAGTAGCATGCCCACTCAAGTGAAAAAAATCCAGAAAGTTCGTCATTCTCAAGTCCAAGAACACAAAGAACAAACTTGACTTGGAAGTGCACACCCGAGGGTTTGAGGACACCGGGTATATTGCAAATGAAACACAGTGTACAGGATGTGTCTCTCAGCCGCTATATATTATACCATAACTGTATTATACCAACGATTGCCTGTTAGAAATACACAAAATGAGATAAATCGGCTGTTTTAATCACTGCAGAGACATCACAGCCAGCGGTAGAAATAGGAATCTTCAATAACCGACTGAGGTTTTGAGCTGTACACACATCCATTCTCGCCTAAACTCTTAAAACTACACTTTGTGACACAATAACACAATAATATTTCGACCATTTTGCAGGCTGTCGTTTGAGAAACCAAAGAATAAACTGGTAGGACCTCCAGTCAACATTACCATGTGCATTCACACACCATGGGCAATTTGGGAACGCCCATTAGCATAATCTATGTCTAAACCTACAAACTCCATGCACACAGACCTTGAGGCGGGAATCGAACCCAGACCCCAGACGTACGAGGCATCAGTGCTGACCACTACACCAGTGTGCTGCCTTTAAAGTATAATGATCCTTAAAATACACTTTATCAGACTCTGCTCACTCAGGTTCTGTGTTGGTTTCTTTATACGATTACTGTTTTGCATTGTTGTACACTTTGGCCTGTATGAAACCTCAATAAGAATGTAGTTTAAAAAAAATCCAAAGTTCAAATTACGAAAAAGAAAGAAAGAAAGAAATAAAGAAAGATAAAAGCCAGGTTAACTCTGGGTATTGTAGCATGATTTGCATGTGAGACTGTATTTTTTTAAATAATGCTGTTTTCTCAGCTTTCTATTCACTTTGGTTTTTTTAAAGTCTGCAATCTGATTGCTCCTTACAAAAGAAGGAAGAATCTTTAACTGAATGTCTCATAATCTTCACAATGCTGACTGGCTGGTGAGAAAACAAGAACAAAAGCAACCAAACTGACTCAGAAAAAGATCCACAGAATTCCAAATTTGCAGTTTTTTTGGACATGTGCAGTATATTCCTTAAACCCCACAGAAGGTTTATAAGAATAACAAGTAGGATACAGAACTGAGGGTACGTTACAGTAATAATTAACAGAAATGTATACCCAGCTTTGCTCAATATGTAATATAGGTGGTTTAATGGTTATTTTATGTAAGTCAACCTTCAT
>JAQMYK010000002.1:4836825-4865408 GCA_030014345.1 Clarias buthupogon
ACTTCCATAAATTATTATTATTTTTTTTTAATTTCTTAAATTTTTGTGACGCTGCTTTGAAACAATCACCATTGTTAAAAGCGCTATATAAATAAAATTTAATTGAATTGAACAGGTTTGGGCCTCTTAGTTCCAGTGAAGGGAGAGTGTAATGCTACTGCATGCAAAGACATTCTATTCAATTGTGTGCGTCCAACTTTCTGCCAACTGTTTAAGGAAAAACCTCATACTTTTGGCCACAAAGTGTATAAATCAAATCAAAACAGTGATTAAAATGTCTTATTTTTTGATTGATCAGACTTGTATGGGTCTGTCAGATTGCATAATGATTGACATCTCCTGGCAATCTAAATGACTCCTATACAACTATTTATAGCTGTGTACTTTAGGGGTTGCACAGCTATAGCTATAGTAACTATAACTGCTAATTTCTAATTTCTTACTTATTAGATACTAATTTTGTTAAGTAAATGAGTATAATAATAGTTTAAATCACCTTACAAGTTTTAAGGGCACCTTCATCACAGCTCTTTTTTGCAGTAACTGTTACTTGCATCTTTCTTTTCGTCTCTACATCCTACCTTAAATATTATAATCAGCCATAGTCACATGACTACTTACACCTTAATAAAATAAACCATCTTGAAAATTATTAGTAGTATAAGATACAGATGTGTGCAATTTTATAAGTAAAACAGCAGAATATGCGAGAATATATGAGTTCTTCTGGTAACTTTGTCACACTTGCTCCTTTCTATTTTCATGCACAATTCAGGAGTCTATTTATTTAATTTCATTTGATTTTCCATTTGAAAGCTGGTCTGTCATGTAATATGTTGCTTTTTTTTTTACAGGCATGCAAATGTTCTTAAGACATCCTAAGACATCACTAAGTAAATTTTTGTAAATCTCTTTGCATAGCTCTTTGCATGGCCCCCCTGGGACTTGGGGTGGGGTCATCTGTACCATTTGACCACCTGACGGTGAGGCTGAGCCTTTTTAGAAGCATTTATAAATACTGTATTTATGAAAACATTTGCAGATTAAAAAGACTTCCAGTTTTAAAACTCTTTTTTTTAATGTGGATTTGTCTTATTATACAAATGGAGATACATTTTTATTACTTTATATATTTTTTACACTGTTCTATTTTAATTTTTTATCTCTTTTTTGTACTTTTTTATTACTACTTTTTGAAATTTTATCTATCTATTCCTTTTATTTTTCTTATGAAGTATTTTTATGCTTTGGCCATGCAAATGTAAATATTTGTCATGCCAATAAATAAAATAAAAAACATGCACCTTTGAATTGTGAATGTTAATAGATAAATAGACAGACAGAAATATAGTTAGACAGATATACTGATTGATAGATAGATAGATTGATGACAGACAGACAGGCAGGAGGACAGACATACTGTACATAGACAGACAGACGAACAGATACTTTATTGATCCAGAAGGAAATTCCAATTAAATTTATTAACCAAGTAAATATTTTAATTATCATTTAATAATTATTAAAAAAAAAAAAGCCATTAAAACGACTAGATTTTTTTTCTTCTTCAAATAATAAGATTTAAAGTGATTTTGTACAATAAAACATAAACCGCAAGTATTACTGTTAGTAGTAGTATGCACTTTGTAAACAAAAATGATTACTACTACTAATAACAATAATAAAAAGCGTATTTCTGTGTAGTTTTATGATTTTACCCGGAAGAGAAGCTCGGGCAGGTGCGCATGCGCAAACGGCTCAGGTCCCGGAGAAAAGCCGAGGCCGCCATGTTGGCTCCGTCACCACGTGAAGACTCCTGATCCAAACGCCAGGGAAGTTTCAGGGACGCAGTTCTACTAGAACCCGGTCCTGTGCGAGGGGATTGTGCTCACGGCCCGGCTCCGGCTCTGATTAGTGTTCACAGCACACAGTGAGAGCAGTGACAGCAGCAGCCATGCCCTCAGGAACACTGCCGCCCAAAGAGAACGCGCTCTTTAAGAGAATACTGGTGAGTTATGGCATGTTCTGGAACAAACTACCAGTTTAGGAAACCACTTAGTACCTCGAGAGTCACTAACTAAAATGGTTAAAGTTAACTAAAGTTAGAAATAATGCTTCTTTATTCGTTTAGACAGCGAAAATAAGTAAAGTGCCCGGACTCAAGGGGAGGAGTGCAAATGACATGTACATTCCCTGTATCAGTGCACTACAGAGGGGGTGACGTCACGCCTTGTACGCCCTACCGATTCTCACTATATAGTTATTAAATAGTGATTTGGAACCGAGCCATGGGGTTAGCCATCGTTTAAACCTGTTTCATGGTCAGTTACAGCTCTATGGTTACTCTAATGCAACTATTTAATTAATTAATTATTCTTTAAAACTCTACATGTTGTTTTCTTTTTAAATTAATATTTAAATCCTTTTATAATATTTTAATTAGTTAAGTTACTTTGTACTCTAACCTAGTAAATTCTAATATTTCAGCAAGTTATCTTATATTAATCTTTAAACAAGGCATACATATAAAAAATGAAGAAAAATATAGATTACATTTAGACTTAGTATATAGATAAATATATAGAATAATAATTTTAATTAACTTTGAAACTGAAAAGACAAATCCATTATTTTTCTCTTTGCTTTTCAATACACTTTGTCCATCTGTCCAAAAGCTTTCCTATTCCCTCGTTAAAAAATGAGCCGTGAATGCACCGATGTCTTCAGTTCTTCATCAGAGGTGAATTTTCGTCCTCATAGGGCTGCTTTTAGAGGACCAAACAGTTGAAAGTAAGACGGAGTGAGATCAGGACGATAGGGAGGATTAACACCTCAAAACAGAGTCGACATTGTGGGCAGAAGTGTGTGGACGTGCATCGTCTCGCGAAAAGCACACAAATGCACTCGGATATCAGTCCTCTGCGTTTAATCCGTAGTTTAGTCTTCAGCTCTTCAATAAGCGTCTCACTGTAATGAGCGCTGCTGATTGTTGAACCTTTTTTCTGATAATGTTCCAATACTGGCCCTTGAGAATCCCAGAAAACTGTACACGTTGGTGAATTTTCCAGCTGATAGTCGAGTTTTTAACTTTTTCTCGGTGGTGATTGAGGATGTTTCCGTTCCAGTCTCTGCCTTTTACTCTCAGGCTCGTAGTGATGAATCCGTGTCTCGTCATCAGTAATGATTCTCTTTAAAAAACTTTTACATTCCTTAGAGCATCGCTCCACATTTTGTTTGCAGATAGACAAACACCCCTGTTCATGCTCTGCCGCGAGTTGTTTCGGCATCGGGTACGATCTAAGACCACAACAGAAAACACCGCAAAACCCAGAATCACGCTGCTGTTCTTTCGTGCAAATCACAAGAGGGGCATTTACTTTCGTTAGTTTAGTATAAACTAACAAGTTAAACCAGATTTTGTCAGATTTATAAGGTTTGGTGTTAATCGGCATTAGGGTGGTGTGCTAAAGCAGAGTTTCGGTTAACCAGGGTGAACTCTCTCTCTCTCTCTCTCTCTCTCTCTAATGCATCAGAGATGCTACGAGCACAAGCAATACAGAAACGGCCTGAAGTTCTGCAAGCAGATCCTGTCCAACCCCAAGTTTGCCGAGCATGGAGGTAAGATTAGCGTAAACCCTGCCTTAATGCTCTGTGTGATTTGTTTAAACCTGATTTTTTCCTGTATACTGAGTGTTCTCTCTCTCTCTTTCTCTCTCTCTCTCTCTCTCTCTCTGTCATACCTCTCTCTCTCTCTATCAGAGACACTGGCGATGAAGGGACTGACTCTGAACTGTCTGGGAAGAAAAGAAGAAGCGTACGATCTTGTCAGAAAAGGCCTGCGCAACGACCTGAAGAGTCACGTCTGTATCCTTCTCAAAGCCGCGGCGTAATTGTTTTTATTATTGTTAGTTTATCAGTAACGTCATAACCTTTTGTAATTTCTCAGAGGTGCGTTCAAGTCAAAGACGCGCGGCCTCGCACCGTTCAAATGTTTTACCGCGCCTAAGAGCCTCATCACCGTACCGCGCTCGAAATCTCCTGTACATTTTAAACACCTTCACTCACAACAAAACTCCTGGTCTGACTTGAGCTCCTCCCTCACACACATTTGAAGTGGAATGTATTTGAGGAGAGTTTTAAAGCGCTACTAACTCCTCGTCGAGGTGTTTGGTGTGTGTGTTTGTGTGCGCGCATGCAGGCGCGTGTGTGTGGTTTCCTGTTTCTCCTTGACTCCGCCCCCTCTGCAGGCTGGCATGTGTACGGTTTGCTGCAGCGCTCTGATAAGAAATACGACGAAGCTATTAAGTGCTACAGGAACGCTCTGAAATGGGACAAAGACAACCTGCAGATCCTGCGAGATCTCTCGCTGCTGCAGATCCAGATGAGGGACCTTGAGGGATACAGGGTGAGCCGGGCAGAGCGAGGAAAAGCGCGGGGGACAAAAAAAAGTTGGGTTTTAAGTAGAAGTGGCATGATGTGGCGTACTGAAATGTATTTTTTTGTGTGTGTGCGTTTTTCTCGCAGGAGACGAGGTACCATCTACTGCAGTTGCGTCCGGCTCAGAGAGCGTCGTGGATCGGATACGCCATCGCCTATCACCTGCTGCAGGATTACGAGATGGCGGCCAAAATCGTGGAGGAGTTTCGCAAAACCCAGCAGGCAAGTTTGGAACACACACACACACACACGAGTGAAACGACTGATCTGCAAGATTTGTCTCCAAGCTCCTTTTTTTTTTTTTTTTTTTTCACTCAAATTTGCATCACTCAATCTAACCAAGCGCAAACACACATAGAAAGTACGGTCCCTCGGTCCTGTTGGTCGTTGTTCCGTCGCTTTGCTTCTTGTTTGCATGAAGTTAAACTCTGCTCACATCACATTATCACATCACCTTGCATTACATCACATCGCATCATCACTTCCTGTTTCCCACAGAATTTCTTCTCTGTGAACGCAGGGTTAATAGATGATGCCACTTTCTGTTTCTGGTTCTAGTCTTGTTCTAGTCTTTTAAATAAATACTAACGTGTGTGGAGGTCATGTTTGATGATTCATTTTTTTTTCTTCTTTGGCTGCAGACGTCCCCAGATAAGGTGGACTACGAGTACAGCGAGCTGTTGCTGTACCAGAATCAAGTGCTGCGAGAGGCGGGGCTTTTCAAAGAGGCCCTCGAGCACCTGATCAGCTACGAGAAACAGATCTGCGACAAACTGGCGGTGGAGGAGACCAGAGGCAGGTTTTGTTTACTTTGAAGATCACAACAACAAAAGAAAGACAAAAAGAAGCAATAACGTTTTTAATGTCGTGTCCTGATTTCTGTTTAATTTTCTATTTGATCGTCAGATTAATCAATGATGTGGTTAAAAAGTTTTTATGATCTGTAAAAAACTAAAATAAAAGTCACACATGTTTAGGCGAGCTGCTGCTGAAACTGGATCGAGCCGGCGAAGCCACAGAGGTGTATCGACATCTGCAGGAGAGAAACCCTGAGAACTGGAGCTACTACCAGGGACTAGAGAGAGCACTGAAACCAGGTACATCACACACACACACGGTTGACATTAATCTCCTCATTGCTGAGGTCTGACTGTATAACTCTGTGTGTGTGTTTAGGGAGCGTGGAGGAGAAGCAGCAGATCTACGACGACGCCTGGGTGAAGTTCCCTAAGGGTTTAGTGCCCAGGCGGCTGCCGCTCAACTTCCTCACAGGTGAGAGTGTGTGTGTTTCCTCAACCTCACTGCATCTGTACTTAAATAAGCTTTTAGCAAGACCGTCCTCCAACCAGCTGAGATACAGTATCTGTAGTAAAATCGGGTCAGCTTTAGCTGTGTGTGTGTGTTACAGTGATAATGTGCACTTTGATGAGTCTATTAGAACATGATCTGTTGTTGTGGAGTTTATTTACGTTAGAAAAGCCACACCTGAGACTGAGCACTACTTAAACTGATAAACACAGACTGATGGGCACTGGGGCCACGCCTCCTTCCCTCAGACCATGCCACTGAGGCCACGCCTCCTTCCCTCAGACCATGGCACTGGGGCCACGCCTCCTTCCCTCAGACCATGCCACTGAGGCCACGCCTCCTTCCCTCAGTCTGACGGGCACAAGATGGCCATGCCTCCATCCTGCTCTCTGACTAATGGGCACGAGATGGCCACGCCTCCATCCTGCTCTCTGACTGATGGGCACGAGATGGCCACGCCTCCATCCTGCTCTCTGACTGATTTGCATGAGATGGCCACGCCCCCATCCTGCTCTCTGACTGAACCTTTGGTCGTTTAGGCCACACCTCCTTTACTAGGACTGACGGGCACTGAAGCCACGCCTATTGCACTAGCAACAGAACACACAAGCACAGTTTTTGTTCTAATATTTGCGTACTGTTTATTAGATCAATGCACGGAGGTGTATCAGTGTGTGTAGGTGCGTTACATTCCCACAGTTTCCTAAAATAAAGGAATTTAGTAGTCTGTTAATGTAGTCTGTTAATCACACACACCGTTATATTTATTGAAAATGATACTGTGACAGAAATCACTTATTTTTTTGCTCTGGATGTGTCCAGGAGAGAAGTTCAGGGAGTGTCTGGATCATTACCTGAGGGTGAACTTCAGTAAAGGATGTCCTCCTCTCTTCACTACCCTCAAATCTCTTTATCACGACAAGGAGAAGGTGAGACAGACACAAAAGCACACAGTATGCTTTCTTATAGAGAGGTGTGTCAGTGTGTCTGTGTTTGTGTCTGACGGATGAACCCTCAATAATGGCGGTCATGTTTGTAACGTGTCGTGTGGCAGGTGTCTGTCATCGAGCAGATGGTGGTGAGCTACGAGGCCAGTTTGAGGAGCTGCAGGATGTTCAGCCAAAACGGTAAGTCATCAGCCTGGCGGCGAGAACGAACCGTAAAACACAGCGTGAAACCGGGTGTCCGCCGAGCGCAGACTGGATTTTTATGGAATCTGTAAAAACATGGAACACACACTAATCACGTTACCCGAGTTATAACCAAACCGACCTGAAATGTGTTCTTTGTACTGTTACTAGGAGAAATCAAAACAAATACACACACAAAAAGAGGTGCCAGGCTTGCAGCTGCGTGTGCTCTGACATGCAAGAAAGAAAAGCACAAATCACTAGAATAATTGCTGGCTGCAAAAAACAAGCTGTCGTTTGGCGTTAACGGTGCGGCAATCGAGATAACGTGTAACACGTGCGCTGTCGTTAGATTCTGTATAATCACGTTTCCATGCTTCTTTTCAACAAATAATTGTTTTTGTTTGTTTTTAAACCAAGTGAAGTTGCAAAAGCAAAATGGCAACCAGTTCAGAAAAAAGTGGAATTTGAAATCTAACACACTTTAATAGAAGTTAGGAGTTAGAATAGAAGTTATTCATTAACCTAATCGTCCAGTACAGGCGAGTCCGCACCCACTCTACTCGAACCCATTGTGTCGTCCTCTTGTTGTAGCTCGTCCACCTTTTAAATGTTTGATGCTTTACATATACTGAGCTGCTTTTCTTTTGGTTCACTATGCCACTGAAAAAAACATTTTGACATAGTCTGATGTTTGAGAATGTGAACTGAAAGCTCTTCCCCTGGATCCGCACGATTAAACACGTTCTGTGCATGCTGATGATACGTGAGCAGGTGGAAATTAGAGGGTATGATTTATTGATTGATTGATTTGCTTGCATTTTGTCTCAAACCTTAAATCAGGGCTTGCACCTAGAAAACAGACAAAGCATAACAGAACATGGTCAAGTACGATGTTGGAAGGCTAAATGAAATGTGTGTGTGTGTGTGTGTGTGCAGATGATGATGGAAAAACGGAGCCTCCCACCACCCTGCTGTGGGTGCAGTATTTCCTCGCCCAGCATTTCGATCATATCGGGCAGCACACTGTCGCCCTGGAGTACATCAACGCGGCCATCGATAGCACGCCGACGCTGATCGAGCTTTTCCTCATCAAGGCCAAGATCTACAAGGTAGAACAAACACATGATTTTCCAGTCTAGTCTTCCATTAAAAAAAAAAAAAAGTTTAGATCTTCTTTCACTGATCTTGTCTTGTCTTGCTCTGTGTCTCAAACTCTTCGTCTGCTTTTTATTACCCGGGACTTCCACACACACACACACACACACACACACTTCTGTATTTTTTTTACAGTACCGCTTCACATCACCGGGTGGAGTTCTATACTCGTATTCCCACGTCTCGCTCTCCCTCAAGACTTTCCACTCCATTCTTCCTTTAATTCTTTAATTTAATGCCTGCTTTCCTGATCAGTGACTCCACATTCTGTAGACTTTAAACACTAGTTCTCGGCGCTGTGCCACCTTATTTCCAGGAGCAGAACGAGCTCTAATAGAGTGCTGTTAAGGTTGCTGTGTCCAGTTCTTAGTCTGATGATTAATACTTCCTCTTTTTGTTTTTTCCTTCTTATCACATCTACTTTGTCCTGTATTAAATGCATACCTCACTTTTGATCCATTATCCCACTGGTATTGTTTTTTTTTTTTTTTTTCCCCTCTCGTTATTTTTTTCCCCCTTTATTCAATGTTAATGTTGATGTAGTGGAGCGTTTAATAAGGATGTTGTGTCACCAGGGAACTCCAGATACGATATCACAGTACATACTTACCAGTTTGATTTGTATTAATTGCAATAATTTTTTAAGGTATTGTTGATTTTATAAATTGAGAAATTCAATTTTGAATTTTTTTTTTATATCATGATTTTATAAATTTAGTAAAACAAAAATAATAATTTTAGGTATCATGGGTTTTTTTTTATTCAGTAAAATATTTTTTTTATATTGTGATTTTATAAATTCAGTAAAACAAATTTTATATGATTTTATAAATTCAGTAAAATTATTATTTTTTTTTTATCAGGTATCATGATCTTTATAAAAAACATTTATTTGACTAAATTTATATCATTTTAGATATCGGGATTTTATAAATTTAGTAAAGTTAATTTTTTTTGAGGTATTGTGATTTTATAAATTTTGTTAAAAAAAAAAAAAAAAACTGAAAACTTTTAAAGATATCATGATTTTATAAATTCAGTAAAATAAAATATTTCTATTTTTTAAACAATTCTTAAAAAACTTAAATACTGCCTGCCAGTGGGAATAGTTCAGTGTGTGCCACCTGTTGGATTTAAGGGAAACTGCAACATCTCACATGTAAGTGTGTGTATACATAATTTAAAGTCCATATGGTGATGGACATGAAAGTCCCGTTAACTATTTTTTCGACTGCTCCCATCAAGGGGTGGCCACAGTGGACCATCCGATCTGTAAATAACTTGACACAGGTGTTTTTACTCCTGGATTCCCTTTGTGGCACAACCCTCCTGGGATTGGAACCGGCTCTGAGTCCTCAGATCCACAGACCTAGAGCCTTAGCCGCCTGAGCCTCCACTCCCGCACACAAAAACTTCCAATACATCACAGAATCTATCTAAATTTTTCCCCTTTCCCCATCTCGAACGTTTAGTTTAACCCTGGTGGACTAGTGGTTACTATATCACACTTTCATCGCTGTTTTTTATTTATTTTTTCCATAAACAGTTTGTGTGAAAATATGTGACACGTTTTAAAGTTTTGCTCTTTCTCGCTCTGCGTGTCGTCTCTAGCACGCCGGAAACATTCAGGAAGCCGCACGCTGGATGGACGAGGCCCAGGCGCTCGACACCGCAGATCGATTCATCAACTCCAAATGCGCCAAATACCTCCTGAAGGCGGGGCTGATCAAAGAGGCAGAGGAGATGTGCTCTAAATTTACCCGGGTGAGTGTGAGTGCAGCCGTACTGCAAAGATTAACGGAGGATCAAAATTATTATTACTTTTATTTTAAAATACAAATTTAGCAAAAACTAGCTGAAGTACGTGTCGATGACGGGTGAAGAGTTTGTAGAAAGATTTAAAAGGTTAAAGCTAGAAATAATCTGCTGATCTTTAATGTAGTCAGTGATATTATTATTATTATTATTATTATTTCAGGTTGAAGCCCACATACATTTCTGTCTGTCTGTACAGCAGCACTCTCGAACTTATTAATACAAAAAAATCACATTCTGTAAGGTTGAGTATCTTACGCCTTGTTTACACTAAGTTATCCTTCTTTCATCGTCAACCAACCATCACTCCCTGTTCGGTAATCAGAGAGAGAATCACAGGTGAGAAAAAGTAGATCGGATAAAGATGGAGTTTTGTCTTAGAACGTAAAACTCCAGCGTGTTAAAATCTACACTTGTACCACTTCAGCGACGAAAATATGAACTAATCCCAGTAAAAATATTTAGTTTAGCTTTTCTAATTAATTCTATTGGTGCAGGTGTTTATAAATTGAACAAGTAGTTTATTTAAAAGTAGATTATTAAATCCAGCACATAACTGCTCATAACATCACTTTTACTCAGGATTTTACTCAATCACTCATGGTGCAGGTTAAACTTGGATATCTATGTACTACAAAAGTTTCATGAAATTCTGCAAGTCTTGTGTGATTCTGTGATAAAATGACAGACAGAAATGTTCTGAGGCTGGTTTCTGGTCCTCCAGTGTATGACATGTAAAGATATCATTGAAAGAGCGAGTTCTGACCAACATACAGACAAAACCTTTTGTTTTATTTATTTGTATAGATCTCCTTCAGTGTTCATCTGGGGTTTGAGCCCGGCGGCTCCAGCTCTGGAAATGGAAAAGAAACAAAACACAACACACTTTTAGCCAATCAGAAACAGGGGGCGTGTTTGTTCTCAGTAATGTTTTGTATTGAGGGAGGTTCTGAGTCTTGCGAAAGCTGCGACACTGTCTGTTCCTCTTGGGGGGGGGGCGGAGCTTCTGAAGGGAGGGGTCTGTTTTTTGAGGAATGGGGGTTGGGCTCAAATATTAATAGTCGTCCTCCTTTAAAATTTATGTGTATAGAGGAAAGCAGGATTAAAAAAAAAAAAAAAGTTTACTTTGATTTCAACAGTCCATTTTATTTAAAAAAAAAAAAAAAAAGATTTCTCGATGTTTGTTTTTTGTTTATTTACTTATTTCTATGGATGTGTGTTTATAGGAAGGCACGTCGGCGGTGGAGAACCTGAATGAGATGCAGTGCATGTGGTTTCAGACCGAGTGTGCTCTGGCGTACCAGGCCATGAACAAATACGGAGAGGCGCTCAAGAAGTGCCACGAAATCGAACGAGTGAGTCGACGCCGTCTTTTTTCCGATATTATATTGTCGTGAAGCTTTTATTTTTATTCCTTTAAAAACATTAATTCCCCTTCCCCGTTCTGTCTGCAGCACTTCGTAGAGATAACGGACGACCAGTTCGACTTCCACACGTACTGCATGAGGAAGATGACGTTACGATCCTACGTGGCTCTGCTCAAGCTGGAGGATGTGCTGCGCATGCACCCCTTCTACTTCAGAGCCGCACAAACCGCAATCCAGATCTACCTCGGTCTCCACGACAACCCGCTATGTGACGACAGCAAGGAGTCGCAGGCGGACAGCAGTAAATCTCTTTCACACACGCGCGCACACACTTTAAAGGTTAAAGGAGCGGTTAGTAAATGTTTTGGCGCACCCTGCTGTCTGAAAGAGGAATTACAACTCATCAGGTTTGACCCTGTCAGCACAACCTGAAAATGTGTGGGGATGAATTGAGGGGGAAAAGGGGGCGGAGCTCCGCATTTTCATCCATACCCAGCAACATACACACCGTTTAGATAAAAAACAAAAAAATTTAAAAAGAGACACAGTTTAAAAAGTTTGTTTCGTAACACGTCTTGTATTTTGTTTTTTCCCCCATGAAGTCAGCTTGACTGATAAGGAGATGAAGAAACTGCGGAACAAACAGAGACGAGCGCAGAAGAAAGCCCAGCTGGAGGAGGAGAAGAAGAACGCAGAGAAGGAGAAGCAACTGAAAAATCAGAAGAAGAAGAAAGAGGAGGATGAGGAGGAGATCGGAGGACCGAAAGAGGAGCTCATACCCGAGAAACTGGCGAAGGTGAGCTTCTAGTTAAACAAGGACATGTAGGAAGAAAAATAATAATAAAATAAATCTTCAAATCGAGATTGGACGAAAATGTTTAAAGCACTCAACTGAATATCTACATTACTTTTCTTTTTTCTTTTTTTTTGTCGCCGATTTCTTTCAGATCGAGAATCCCCTGGAGGAGGCGGTGAAGTTCCTGATCCCCCTGAAGAACCTGGTGAAGAACAGAATCGAGACGCACCTCCTGGCCTTCGAAATCTACTTCCGCAAAGGTGAGCAGACGAGTAAATGAACGGGTGACGCTCGTCTTGTCTCAGCCCCACGTCTCACTGTGTGTGTGTGTGTGTGTGTGTGTGTGTGTGTGTGTGTGTGTTTACAGAAAAATACCTGCTGATGCTGCAGTCCGTGAAGAGAGCGCACGCTTTAGACCCTGACCACCCCTGGCTTCACCAGTGCCTCATCCGGTTCTTCAAAGGAGGTGTGTAGATGATGCACATTTCATATTTTGTTCTCGACACACCCGTGTGTGCACCCTGTCTCACTGTGTGTGTGTGTTGACAGTGGCTGACGGGAAGAGTCTGCCTCAGCCCGTACACACCGTTCTGAAGCAGGAGATCACGCGTCTCTTCGGAGAAAGTGACCCCAAGTCCTACAACAAGAACTTCCTGAGCAAGCACTCCAGCTCCATACCTCACAGAGTCGCAGGTACACACTTAAGGGGAGGAGGTGCAGGGCTTCCTGTTTTGAAATATCAGATCTTATGCAAGTGTGTGTCATTTTTCTTGTAGGAAGAGGTGTGTGATGGGGGAGGGGGGGTGGGTGGAATCTATAAACTTTATAAAAATTATTTATAATAGAGATGAAGTGGTCGATCAGCCAGTGACCAGAATGATCTGGTTTTCAGTTTTTGATTGGCCGTGACCGGTGACCCGATATAAACGATTCTGTACCGAGTGCAGAAGCTTTCGAGCAGCGCAACGGAAATGCATTTTTATGGCGTTACATTATCACAAATCTCACGCGTTAAAACCCTCCGATCTGCCTTTTTCTCCAAACTCAAAAACTGTGAGCGAATTAGTCTCAAACTCACTCATCACACACACTTGCACCCGTCTCACAACTACTTAGTCGAAAATCGCAGCCACTTAACCCGCGCGCTCGCTGAAAACTTTTTTTTTTGAGACTTTGGAGGAGTTTGAACAAAGTAAGTCGTTTCTTTATAATCCTACAGGTGGCGCACCCTGAACTATTTACACATGTTCACTCCGTGTGGTCGGAGTTAATTATTTGCTAAGATTTTTAGAAAAAAATAATTATGGTGGGTAACACAAACACGCTGCGGAGTTAAATATTAAACTTGTGTATTTAAAGTTAGTTTGTATTCTTTTTTTTATTTTTAAAGTAAGAAAGCTAGAAACGTTTAACGTTTCAACCTTTTAAGTAACGTGTTGCGTTTACTTTCTCATTAAACTTTTTAAAAGTTTAAAATTGTAACAAAATTAAATATCAAATCGGGATATTTATTATATAGTGATTATTCGAATCTGCCCTGAGGTATCGTGGTTATCGTATCAGTGTCCTGTAATTGAGTAAAAGTAGAGATTCATTTTCTACGGCAAATGTTACACAAGTAAAAGTACAGGTCGTCCATTTGTGTGTACACTTGAGTAAAAGTACTGAAGTCATCACCTTCAAGTATCAAGCTCACAGTAGATTTTTTCCATATTTTAAAAAATCTTTCTCTCTTCCTCTTTTCTGATTGTGAACATGTTTTTGTCTCGGTCTGCAACCAGCTCCAAATGATTAGGACAGTCGTCACGCAATTACGCATAACAGTCTGCAGATGGCGACGTTTACGCTTCAAATACCACAAAATCACTTTGGTTAAGTAAAGTGAGGCCGTGCAGAAATGTAGTAAAGTACAAGTACAGATATTTGCTCCAGTTTTGTGTGTACAGATGAGTAAAGTCCGCCCTTGAGTGTACAGTAAGGAAGTACGTGCACTCGATAACCTTTCACCTCTCCTCGTAGGCGCGAAGATGATGGTGTATCTGGATCCCTCGTCTGAAAGCACCGCTGCCGAGTTGGCCACATCACTGGATCGGTCTCTCACCGGCAGAACCATAAAGGTACCAGTAGTATTGTTTGGAGGAGATATAGACAGTGGTTCATTTATACATCATATAACGTTTGCTGTTTCCTTTTCATAATTACATTTATCTTTGTGTGTGTGTATTAGACGTGCACGGACGTCTTGCAGGCCTTAAAGGATGGCAGCTTGGGTTCGGAGCAGCAGAAAGTTCTGGAGTCGTACCGCGCCTCCTGCCATGGCCTCTACCCGTACTGCTTGGCCTTCATGCCGCCAGGTTACCATGACAACGCCTCCATCACCACCAACGGAGACGTGTCATCCGGCGACCACGAAGACGTGACCAATGAAATATAAGACGTTTGAGTGGGGGGAAGGGGAAGGGGAAAAGAAAAAAAACCGTGTGTGTGTGTGTTTGGATTTGAATATGCCTGAGATGTGTGACTCTACTGTAGAAACCGGACCGGGACTGTCTGTTTTTACGTTAGATTTCTCTTTGCTTTCTTTCGTTATTTCTTTCATTCATTCTTTGTTTTATCATAATCGAAGCTAACGACTACTCGAACCCGTACCAGACAGAACGGAGCGTAGATGAGGACGGCGCGGATGGACCACGCGTCCGATGCGTGCAGCTGCTTCTTATGTTTTTAAGAGTAATTTATATAAAAGAACAATCGACAAGGAGCGCTTCTCGAGTCAGTGTGCCAAATGAGAGGGGCGGAGCTTATGACAGGGTGTGAATAAAGGGGGAGGGGGGGGTCAGCGGTGGTGCTACAGCTGCTAAGGAGAGACTGATGTTTTTTTTTTTTTCACTTTGTCTGCTTTTGCTCTTCTTCTATCGTCTTCCGAATTTGTTAGAAATCCGGCTTTTCGCTAGTTAACTACTCTTACCCATAAAAATTTCCCCTCTCAAATTTTTTATTTTTATTTTTTTTTGTAACAATTGGTTTTGAAATCTGATGCCGTATTTTCCAGGACAAAAACCTCTCCATCCTAACGCTGTCTAAACTCTGGGTTATTGTTGTTTGAGACACACACACAAATAAAAACCAACTGAATTTCAAATTATGTGACGAGAAAATTAATACACAGTCAGGTGCAGAACACCTTGCACACGCTTTGGACAAAATAAAGAAGAGATTTATTTAAAAAGTTGTACGTCTATATGTAATTCTTATTTTTGGTAAATACGGTATGATGTATAGAGTTCTCTTGTTTTTTTTTCTACCTCCATTATTGTCTGATTTCAGACAAGGTATTTTAGCAAATGGTTTTAGTTGGAGTGCCTCCTCTTTAATTTTCTAATGAATCCAACTGACGGTTTTCCTGAAACTTCCTGGGAAACTGTATCACCCTAAAATTTGCACATGAAACTTCTCTAAATGTTTAGTCAGGTCTTCTTGAGGTCAATGGAATGGGGGGAAAAAACTCCAAGCTCACTCGTTTTTGGTCCAAACATTGGTAAAAAATAATGTCAATTAAAAAAAGGAAATTTAATGACAAAAATCACTCCGCAGAATGGGTGCATTAGAAAAAAGGCTTCTGGACCACTTTGGACAAACTGCAATCCTGAACATAATTTTTAAAATACACACATGAAACTTGACTTCCCACAAATTTAAAGCCATCTCTCTCAAACAAACCACGAATGAAAGCTCTAGCATTTACAGTTCCTCTGATATAAGTATAAACAACACAGAACTGCCGTTGGCTTTGATGTGTAAGCTGGTTACATAATCTGTGTCTGTGAGCTTCGTGTGCAGGGGAGGGGCAGCTGTAAGCCACGCCCCTTTGCCTGTCACACATGCTGTCTGGAATCACAGGCAGTAAACACACTCGTATCTTTTTAACTGTACTGTGTGGGTTGGAACGGTGCATTTTCAGTGTTTCGCACAAGAAAAGTTTTACGCCTACATTGTGTCCCTACTTTAATTTTTCAAAGAATTCTGAAAGTTTTGTTCAGTGATTTCAGTATTGAGGTCAGTGTAGCACACAGGAGTGTAAATCGGAGACGGCTGGTCATGATGGTAGATATGAGAGGAAGTTTAAAGTCAAAAGTATATCAATAGTTCAGCAATAAAACAGTGTTGTGAAATGCTTTATATTACAAGGTTGTAATAAGACTGATTACACTTTAAAGAAAGCTCAATTCCTCCATCAATCCATCATCTATACGAATAAACAAACATGTTTTTTCACTACAGGCAGGTTGTAAACCCTAACAAGCCTACACTCAAGTCTTAGGACTGTTGGAGTAAACTCACCAACATACAAACTCCACACACACAAGATTCGAAATCTACAAAAATCCCAAATATCTGATATGAATGCCCAAAATGAAACCTTAAATAGTTTTTCTCGTATCAAATATTTTATTTTATCCCGTCGCTTTGGTAAATAACACCCCGAATTCACATTGGTGTGTAACAGATTGCTTTAATTCACACAGCAGAGGCTCGTTCATACACAAACCTGTCTAATCCCAGGCACAGCCATGATCCTGCCTTTATTTCATCCATCATAAAGTTTTCTATCAGGTCACATGACAGAAGCAGGATTTTGATTAAAGCCTGGCTCGGTGAGATCCGTCCATGCCTCCGTCTTCATGCTGAAGCTGAGCGTTCAGGAACGTGTGGTCCAGGTACAGGTAGGTGGTGAGGAATTCAGGGAAATCGCTCTTTTGTACCAGCTCCAGAAACATGGACGCGGCTGTGAGTAACCTCTCTTCATCTCTGAAAAATTGAGAATGATTCAAAATAAATGATAAATCAAATAATAATAATAATAGATGATCAGTAAAGGGGAGTCAAGAGACTTGTGGTGCTATTGATGATAATTCTGATTCTCAAACCGAATCATTTAAGTCGGCTCATCACCAAGAGTCGACTCTTAGAGTCACGAGCTCAAAGACGCCACTGACAGAATTTCAGATTTTGAGCAGCTTTATGGAGTAAATAATGACTCACTGTATTCTCACTACATCTTCCATATATGAGGTGCGTTCCAAATGGCCTGAAGTACCCTGTGAAGTATACATCACAGGGTGTTCAGCCATATTAAGTGTGATTCCAAACCGCAGGGAGCGAAAATGTTCAGTTCAAAGGGAACTGCGAACGGTGTGCGAACGAGTGAACAACAGGTGTTCACTTCACCGGAAAAGGGAATGAAAAAATGTGCCATCAGCCATTGCGTCTCGCTGGAGTGTGAAAAAAATGGAGCTCGAAAAAGGGTTTATATATTTATTATCATTATTATCGAGGATGAAATCGTATTAAAAGGACACAAAAATTTACATTTAGTTTTATATAGGCTAGCAATCGTTAAAAAAATACATCTTTAATCAATTATTATTATAATTAATCAATCATTTCTTAACAAACAATAGTGTTTTATAATGGTATCAGTTTTTGTTTCAATAAAAATTAAATATTTAATGTCCGTAGTGTGAAATTTTCACAGCAGCAGCGACAGGTATTCGAGGTGCTTGTTACCATGGTAACGCACAGAGGACGTGACGTCTGCGCTGGTGACTTCACAGGGGGTTCCGAATGGTGGAGTTTTGTCGATGGAAGTTCACTTCAACAACATTCCCTGTAAACGGAGCAGGGAGTAGGGAGCACCCTCGGAAGTACACTTCGGAATGGAACGTAGCCGATATCTTTAAATAACATTTTATTCAATAAAATTAAGACACCGACAAAGTGTAACAAAAACAAAGTGTTTTTTACTTAATATGAATCAACTGATCAGGAGCTTGTTCAAAGAGTCAACGCGTTCATGAAAAACACGTTGACACGTTGAGTTTTCCATCCATCCATCCATCCATCCATCCATCCATCCATCCTTCCATCCATCAGGTACCATGGAGGCCAGTAGTGAGCATTGTATTTATTACAATTTTTACAACTGTGGCAGGACCTGCGGTCAGCATTCACACACTACGGGCAATTTGGGAACTCCAAGTACCCTAATCTGCATGTCTCGGGACTGTGGGAGGAAACCGGAGTACCCGGAGGAAACCCACCAAACACAGGAAGAACATGCAACCTGGACCTGGAGGTGCAACAGTGCTAACCACTACGCCACTGTGCCGTCATATTGAGTATTAAAAAAAAACTAAATATGTTATTTTGTCGTGTAAGAAAAATGCTTTTACGTTTCCAAGATGTTTTTTTTTAGGTCTGAATTATTTACATAACAAAACTACAAAATAAATAAATAAATGAATAATTTTTTTTAAGTCAGCATAATAAAAAGTTTTTTCCAATTTTCATTTGCCTTGATGTCTTTTCCAAACACGTAAACAAAAAAAAGTTGAAACACTGAATATACCTTTGACTCTGACAGCGCGTCGCTGCCCTCAGATCACCCATCATGCCTTGCGTTAAGCTCCTGACAAACGCACAAGTCACCACAGTCCTCCCATCATCCTCCAGTTTCACGCGGTGTCTAATCCACTGCCACACCTGAGCCAGGGCGGAGCAGTTGAGACAAAGTCCGTGTATAATCAAATAATCACGTCTTGTTCAATTAATAACGCACCTGAGATCGAGAGATTTCTGCAGTAGCCGAGTCTTCCACCTGTCCCTTAAAGAAGAAGTGTCCTCTACCTGAGACACGCAGAAATGAACACAGTCGAAGATAAATAGTGAGTAAGGGTTTCTGGGTAAACTATATATATTTTTAAATATTGCTTAAGATTTTTATATATATTTTTTTTTACATTTTTTAAAAAGTCATCAGGGTCAAAGATCAGCAATATACACTTATACTGTAGATAAGTTATATAGGCTTTTTTTTATCCATATTGTTCCCTGATTGAAAAGAGAACTTCTTGTTTTGAATAAAATTTCAGAGAAATTAAAGGAATAAAATGAATAGTTACACACAAACACTTAAATATTTTAAACTGAAAATGAAGCATAATATTAATGGTTTATAATTACATTGGGAATAATTATTTCTCTTTTCATTTCTCTATTGAAAAAGCAGATTCTAAACATAGAAATTATTCTCATATTTAATTTTTGTTTAAGTAAAAGTATTTTTATTTTTGCATTACCTCATCTGCCTTTTTTTGTCAAATAATAAAGTAACAGAAATGTTTTTTTTAAATATATTATACGACTCTTGTGCTTTCTTAGTTAAAAATGATGATAACTGTCACGTTTAGTCTTCTGTTTCTCATTAGCAACATTAGTGCACTTTCTATCGCTCGTTTTTTAGTTACCCGAGAGCCATGCTTCGATAAACAACACACCAACTGCAATGTTGTGCTTCAATCCATTCAATGTTACTCCACCCTGCGAAGACATATTACATCAGAACGGAAATTCAGTAAGCTTAAAGTCCAAAATTATATGCTTACAAAAAATTTAGAAGCATATAAAAAAATGCACTTGAACAGTAAAGTTTTCAGAAATGTATTTCATGTGGTTTTATACGCTGTTGTGAGGATTTGCACAAACAAATTGAGAAAATGTTACTTATTTAAAAGGTTAAATTAGAGTTAACACATCATAAAATATAAGAGCAAATCAGGGTGTCAACCCTGCACATGACTTTACACAGGTTCATCAGGGGAAAGTGGGTGGAGCTTATGCATGTAAGCGTTCATCATTTCTAGGTTGACGAGTACCGTATGTGTTTCTGTGACTTCACGTCAGGAATTTTAGCTTGTGGTGACGTTAACGTGGCCACATTGTAAAAGTCGGGACGATATTGGTGTTTTCGAAAGTAAAACAAACAAACAAACAAACAAACAAACAAACAAACAAACATTACTTTGATGAAATGACGCCGGAACAACTCTGACTACATGATGATGGGATAAAACAATATTTATACTATAAAATAGCAATTTAATGAAATCTAAAATCAGAAAGTAGTCAAAAAAATCTTTTGTGAAAGTAACCATGATGAAGTTTACACGTTGCTCAGTAGAGTAATTTTGGAGCTATGATGGACCATATAACACTAAGGGATGTATGACATGAGATATCCCTGATTGCACTCTGCACTAAATATACATTCCCCTTATACATCATCTCAAGGTTTCTTTCTTTCCACCGTCACCCTGCGTACGCCAGGTTGTATTTGCATTGTATTTGTGTTTGGGTCGTTCATTCAACGTTATCTCAACATCATTTAATAAGAGTCGTTCTAACTTTAAAAAAACAACATGGTCCCGATGGAGAACGTCATCGCAAGCTCCACAGCAATGTGTTATTCCATCAAGGATTCTCATTAATGTTAATTTGATGTCTCCTGACTGACCGCTGGCATAGTGAGCAGATCTTTAGGGGTCACGCAGACGTCACTGCGTAGCTGCTGGAGCTGGTTCTGTCCTCTACAGTGGAGCTGGAACAACTGTAAGAGAAGACATTCATATAAATGCAGAGGATGTGAACGGTAAGACCGAGAGGACCGTCGTGTCATATACCTCAAACGGATTTTACCTTTTGCATGGGCTCAATCAGGTTCATGTCGTACACCATGAAGCCGTCGACTCCTGCTTTGATTTCCAAAAGCTTGAGTCTGAAATAAACAGATAAAGCGCTACATGTGATGAGAATACAGCAATGTTGTGGGATATCGTGGAAACCAGAGGTGACCGTTAGTATTTGGTAGGAAACATTCACTCACGCATTCACACACTGAGAACTGGCCATTATACAGCCTTTATTGTCAAAACAGCTGGCAACAAAAGTAAGTACACCCTAACTGATAACAGCTGTACATCTTTAACCGTGCAAAGTCACATGACCTATTCATCATGCTCATGTGTTTGTCAGTGGCCGAGTATGTCTCCAGACCTGAACCGTATAGAGCACCTGTGGGGGACGTGTCCTCAAGCGGAAGATGTTGAAGCGCCATGTGCCTAACATCCAGCAGCTCCGTGATGTCATGATGAAGGAGTGGAAGAGGATCCCAGCAACAACATGTACAGCTCTGGTGAAGTCCAGGCCCAGGAGGATTAAGGCCGTGCTAGATAACGACGATGCTCACACACAATAGTGACACTTTGGACACAGTTTTGACATGTCCACTTAGGGTGTACTCATTTCTGTTGCCAGCTATTTAGACAATAAAGTCTGCATGTTGAGTTATTGTTAGAGGACATGAAATCTGTACTGCTACAAGCTGCACATTGACGTCTCTAAAGTAGATTCATTTCTATAGTATTGTGCCTATAATAAAGCGGTTGCTGAAATGCTGAAAACTACCTTTTGTGAGATACTGTATATATACAATTCTGAAATTTACATTGGCAGCTTTAGAACCACATTTAACTAGCTAATAATCAGTGATATTTCATTCAAATATTATCTGTTTCGTTTCGAGTCAGGAATTAGACGTATACTGTAGTTGATGTTCTTCTACTGGTGCATAAACTGTATGTACAGTAGAACATCTGAAGGTAAAAGTTCCCTTCTCCTTTAGAGGTTATTACTTTGGGAGGCTAAAACAATAAATGTCTTGTTGGTACGAATGACATTTCTGGAAATGACACTGTTACATTGTTAAACATTGTTAAAAACGCTACATAAATAAAACTGAATTGATTTGAATGGATGAAAAATAGACTTGAAGTCAAATCCTCAGAAGCTCTGTAACCCCTGATAACGAGAGTTCAAAGGAGATGAAAAGGAGATGCTAATAACTGGAAGGTTATGAGCTCAGATCCCAGTGAGCCAAGGCTGGGACTCTTTAACACCATCAAGCACTTGGTTTAAAATCTAAACCTCACTTCTATAACTGGATCTAGCAGCAGACCTGCCGTCTCTTGCCTGGTGACGGTGTTCAGTACGGTATCGTACAGATTGCTGTCTCTGTTCGGGGGTAACAGGAGCGCCGCCATGCCCCCGGTAGCCAGCGCGCCCCTGCGATGGCACGTCTGCACCAGCAGCTCCATGTAACTGCGCAGGAACAGTTTCTCCATGTTCACATACTTACTGCGGTCAGGCAGCAGGAACTCAGCACGATGACCTGCACGGAACAGAACAGAACAGAACAGAAGCGCTCTCTCTTATTTCTTTTTCTTTCTTTCAAACCTGGAATTATTAGCACATGGTTTTAAAAACACACACCGAATTTGTTGACGAATGATGCGGAGTAATCCCAGATGCCACAGTTCAGACCGGCAGAGTGCTCTTTGAGCTCGTACAGGATCTCCTCCATCTCAAACGTAGCCAGGACACACTCGATGAGAACCGTCGCCTTGATACTGCCCACCGGCAAGCCCAGCTAAAACATTCATACACACATTCACACACAGATTAGTTTTAATATCCTTCCAATGATGATTATTAACGGAGCTAAAAATCTCAAATCTAATCAGATTCTCAATTTATGCGACAAATCAGGAATGAATTAGTAACATTATTAGAACCCTGTAATTATCTTATTGATATTTAATTCTTTGTTGAGTTCAAACTGAAGTGATGTGAGGGTTTAAGCCAAAAATGTAAAACTTTCTTTTGGTGCATCACTATGTACACTCCCCGGCCACTTCATTAGGTACACCTTGGTACTACCTGGTTGGACAACTCCACTGATAGAACGGCAACAGTAACTGAAATAACATCTCATTTCAACCAAGGAAGAGGCTATAAGTTACATGAGACTCAGTAGTACCAGGGTTTGACTAATGAAGTGGCTGGTGAGTGTATAATAATGATTGAAGACAAAACATCCTTACCCTGTCCTCGGTCCAGAGAAAGATCTGATTCCACAACCTGGCCTCCAGGTAACTCTCTACCTAAAGAAGATTTTACATGTATGTAGAAATGTTTCAATCTGGTAACTGCGCCAGCTAAACATAAACAAGATCCATAATTACATAAGAAGTATATACGAGCGTGAGTCAAATATGATCCGCACTCATGATGTAGAATTTCTTTTAATTAACTTCAACATAATCTCCTTGCTTGTCAATACACTTTGTCCATCACAAGGTTTTCATATTCCAGCATTAAAAAGTGTTTGAGGCTGAGCTGTGAGCCACGAATGCACCGCTGTCTCCACTTCTTCATCAGAAGTGAATCTTCATCCTGGTAAGGCTGCTTTCAGGGAACCAAACAGGTAAAAGTCAGACGCAGTGAGATCAGGGCGATAGGGAGGACGCTTTAACACCTAAAAACGGAGTTAGAGAGTGTGGGGCAGAAGTGTGCGGACGTGCGAGAGTCATGTGAGATCACGACGCCCTCGGATATCAGTCCTCTATGTTTAGGCTTCGGCTCTTCAATAAGAAACTGTAACGAGCACTGTCGATATTGTTGAACCTTTCCCCTAATAGTGTTCCAATACTTCTGGCCCTTGAAAATCTCAGAAAACTGTCAGCGTTGATGAATTTTCCAGCTGATGGTTGACTGTTTGAACTTTTTCTCGGTCTGTGATTGAGGATGTTTCCGTTCCATACTCTGCCGTTTACTCTCAGGTTCGTAGTGATGAATTTGTGTCTCGTCACCAGTAATGATTCTCTTTAAGAAACTTTCACATTCCTCAGAGTATCGTTCCAAATAGAAGTTTTAATATAACCGGAGTGCAAATAATATTTGACTCACCCTCGTATAAAGCATTTCTTTCAAACTAAAAGAAAGTGATCATTAATATATTGATCTACTAATATGAAATCTTCTGCAAAGGTTCTGACTTTGGACAAATAGAAAAAAGGTCCGCTCTGGTTCTCCAGGAGCAGCTTCGCATTATGGAACATCAGCAAGCCGAAGTCAAAGAGAGGACCAGGAACCTCCCGACCATTTACCTGGAGATACAGGAGACACAAACACATGACACAATTCTACAGTCTACTGTCTAGCAGTGCTAGAGTAAATCTATCATTATTACCAACATGTTGTGCTCCACCATGTTCCAAGCACGAGGGCGGAGCATAAGAACCGGGGCGTGGGATATGGGCGGGACATCTAGGTGAAGAAGGAGGAGAAAAATTTGAGTAATTCTTTCGCTCATTTATCTTTAGTAAGGGCTTTATTCTGATCAGGATCACAGTGAATATTATTTGTGAACATCATGTATCAAAAACTCACCATGAAACTGATTGTGCACGACTTTATAAATGTTATAGATGCCTTTTATCTGATTGTAGTATGTCGGGCAGTTCCCGTCGTCAAAATCTACCTGCAGACGACCACAACAAAGTGACGTCTGTGTTACAGAAACGCTTGGTGTTTAAAAAAGTGAACGTCTTCTGGAGAAGCTTTGCTCATCTGTGATACTAAAAAAAAAGATCTTAAGTGTATTACTTGTATTCCCTGCGCTGTCGATTTGAGGCCCTGCTTGAATCGCTGCGTGTCACAGGGTGAAAGGTCACCGATGTCCACATGTCTGCAGTGCAGTCGGACAGGGACGGGACTCACTTTCCAGGACGGATCGTTCCGGATGTGAGCCGTGTCCTCCAGGAAACCGGGCAGCTCTTCACCGAGATCCAGCTGCACCTTCCGCAGGATTCTCATCTTCAGGACCTGACACACAACAAAGCGAAGAATTCTATAGCATCTCTTATTGCTGCTGTAATTGTTTTTCTTCTTTATTTACCTTGTCGACCTCCGGCTGAAACCTGGAGCACAGATCTGACACGAACTGCAGAGCTTGAGTGGTGAAGAGGGTCTCAAACTCCATCTTCAGCCCCCGAGGTGGAGGCACCACTTCTGTATTGTACGGTACCTGCATGCCAAAGGGAACAACTTAATGGTTTCTGCATCATAAGCTGCTTACTGTTAACTTTAGGCCACAAGCATGCCTTTTTTAATAATTAATCAATAAATGGCTATTCTAAAGCATACACACTACTTAAAAAGTATTGAGTAAAGTGAAGCATGTGTTTAATATATATTAAAAAAAGCAATTACATTTTAATATACATTGCTAAAAAATCAACAGAGACTTACCAGCATTCTGCTCGAACACTCAGTTCCTTTCGAGTTGGACTTTGGTAAAGGTCATCGCACTTCAGGCTGGAGAAAAAAACCTGACAATCCAAACATCAGCAAAAATAACTCACTCTGTGACTCGTCTCATAGTTTAAAACATATTTATATCTTTATAGATAGGTTGTACATTTCATGGTTTATACACTCAAATACTGTAGACAGTTCTGCTTCTGGAATCTTATTTGCAGAATTGATAAAGTGCATTAAATAAAGTAGGTGCTGTAAGGCGAGTGCTTCATGAGAATAGTGTAGTAGAAATGTTTTATTTCTGCTTGAGATCACTGTAATGGTATACAGCCATGTGTAAAAGTTAGTGCCCCCTCATTTAATTATACTGTATGTGCTTTTGTGTAAAAACATAATACAAACCATCTGATCGTAGCAAGTCTCAATAATAGGTAAATACAACCTCAGACAAACAACATCATTTAAAGATTGGTTCACCTTTACACAATAAATAAGAAGAATAATTTAAAAAAATGACGAATTATATCGTTATAGTCAACTTTTTAAAAAAAATAGTTTTGTGTACCCTGTACTTTTAGTATGCTAATTAGGCTCAAGCTCAATTCCGGGGCACTGAGATCACATGACCTATAATTTTCTTCAAAACAACCATCATGGCAGTCACAGAGCCAACTAGCAAAAAAAAAAAAAAAAAAGATGTAATCTTTCAACGGAATCTGCCAAACTTGTTTGTTTTTGACACCTCGTCACGTGACAGTTGTATTTGCATACTCATTAATATTCATTAGCTTATGCCAAAAATGGTTGTTTACACAGGATCAGTCTGTTTTCAATTATTTCAATGTTTATACAACACACAATTTATTTGCAATAGTGAAAAAAAATATATATAAAAAAAATACAGGCATATGGTACTTACTGCTTCCACAGGGTTTAAGAGAATGTGGCAGCAGGTGTGCAGACCTTTATAAATGCAAAAGTTTTGGCAGTTTGCTGGTCTGGAGGTGTGTCTGTTAGGTGTGTGTTTACACAATGCACAAACCACAAGTTTTTATGTAATTATATAGGTAAGTAATTGGATATTCCGCTGTGGCGACGCCCTGCCGGGAGCAGCCGAAAGACCAGCAACATATAGGTAAGTAATTATATAATTCTATAATAAATGTTACATAATGTTATTTATAAAATAAATTTTATAAATGTAAAACTAGTACCCTTATCTATCTATCTGTCTAAATAATAGTTGAAACTAATACATGAGATAGACTCATTACATGCAAAGCAAGATAGTTCAAGCCATGATTGATCATAATTGAAATGATTATGGTATACAGCTCATTAAAACTCCAAATCCACAATATTAGAAAGTTTTAATATTGTGAAAAGGTTCAATATTCTAGACTTAAAGTGTCCCACTTTAATCAGTTAATTATGCCATAACACCTGAAAAGGGTTCCTGAGCCTTTAAATGGTCTCTCAGTCTGGTTCAGTAGGAAGCACAATCATGGGAAAGACTGCTGACATGACAGTTGTGCAGAAAACCATCATTGACATCCTCCATAAGGAGGGAAAGCCTCAAGGGGTAATTGCAAAAGAAGTTGGATGTTCCCAAAGTGCTGTATCAAAGCACATTAATAGAAAGTTGTGTGGAAGAAAAAGGTGCATAAGCAGCAGGGATGACCGCAGCCTGGAGAGGACTGTCAGGAAAAGGCCATTCAAAAGTGTTGGGGACTTGGCACCTGCCCACACTGCTAAAAGCACCAAAACCTGGTTCAATAACTGCGGGATTACTGTGCTTGATCGGCCAGCAAACTCGCCTGACCTGAACCCCATAGAGAGTCTATGGTTCATTGCCAAGAGAAAGATGAAAGACATGAGACCGAAAAATCCAGAAGAGCTGAAGGCAGCTATTGAAGCATCCTGGTCCTCCATAACACCTCAGCAGTGCCACAGGCCGATAGCTTCCCTGCCACGCCGCATTGAAGAAGTAATTGCTGCAAAAGGGGCCCAAACCAAGTATCGAGGTCATATATACTTGTACTTTTCAGAGGTCCGGTATGGTCTATGTACAATCCTTGTTTTATTGCATGTAATATTCTGAGATTGTGGATTTGGGGTTTTAATGAGCTGTAAGCCATAATCATCTCAATTATGACAAATCATGGCTTGAACTATCTTGCTTTGCATGTAATTAGTTTATTTCATATATTAGTTTCACCTTTTAAGTTGCATTACTGAAATAAATGAACTTTTGCACGATATCCTAATTTTTCGAGTTTCACATTTATCTATCTATCTATCCTGTAAGTCTCACGAGATTTCTGCGTGATGTCATCATCTTGCGTGAACACAACAAAATATCGCGAGATCTTGTTTGCTGGGTCAGTACGTGGCTGAAAACCAAAACAGTGCAGCAGCGCCAGTGCAGAGAAACAGAGAGAGAGAGAGAGACAGCGGTGTGTGAGCGGTATGGAGATGATCTGATTCCCGACAGGAGGACACAGATATACATTAATCTGTGTGCAGGACAGAGAGAGAGACAGAGAGGTGTACAGTACTGCAGTGTTGCTCAGGGTTACAGTGACTCAGCTCGGGTCGGGCTGGAGCATCTCTGTGTGTGTGTGAGTGTATACACACACACTCACACTGCTGATCATCATCACTGATCACACACACACACACACACAGGCAGGGTGAAGATGTCGGACCTGGAGTGTTCCCTGGAGTTCAGTAGCTCCCTGAGCAGCTCCACACTGCCCCCTCCCCGCACCCGGATCTTTAAGATCATAGTGATCGGAGACTCCGGGGTGGGGAAGACCTGCCTCACCTACCGCTTCTGCGCCGGCAGGTTCCCGGACAAGACCGAGGCCACCATCGGGGTCGACTTCCGGGAGAAGTTAATCGAGATCGACGGAGAAAAAATTAAGGTGAGAGAGAGAGCGCGAGAGCGCGCTGGGAACCGCCTACCAGGGGCAATGACGTCACCTTTAGTCGCGGGCCGTGTGACGTCACGCTTAGTACTACTGTAGGTGTGCTGCAGCGTTCGTCTGTCGCTCATCTCGGCATGACGTCACTGTGTCACAAGTGTTGATCATCAGATAGCTGAAGAGATTATTTAAAAAAAAAAAACTGTTTCCATCATTAGCTGATATTTATTAAAAGTTTGAGTTAAAAGTGTTCACTTGTCCAGTCTTAACCCCAGTCCAGACTGTGGGATGGGGAGGGAGGGAGGGGGGGGGGCATGGGTAGTCTGATTGAAATCCGATGAAAAGTCTGATTTAATATCAAAGGGGAAAAGTGTCACAAATTAACATAAAGTAAAAAGTCCTGTAGAATATGTAATAGATCACCGTGAGGGTGTCAGGATCGGACTGGTACCGATAGAGACCCGGGTTGGTTACTGGGATACTGATATAAGCAATCGATCGGCTGCTGTGAAGATATCAGGATCGGCAGCTCGGATGGGTTGACGGGATTCAATAAAATTTTAGTTGTATATCGCTTTTAACAATTGTCATTGTCGCAAAGCAGCTTTACACAATCAAAAGAATGATTTAAGTTTGTATGGAATGTGAA
>JAQMYK010000002.1:4865902-4876769 GCA_030014345.1 Clarias buthupogon
GGAGGGCAGAGGGAGTCTGGATCACTGGCAGCTCAGGAACGACATGTGTAGCTTGACAGAGAGAGGGAAAGAGAGAGGGGGAGAGGATTGGATCAGAACTGATAAAGACACAAAGATTGGTCACTGTAAAGAATCAGGATCAGATAGGTGCTGATAGAGGATGAATCCCTGCTCATCGGATTAGAACTGATGGTGACACTGGGCTAGTTGCTGTGAAGCTGTCAGGATCCGATTAGTACTGATAGGGACCCGGCTTGGTCACTATGAGGATATCAGGATCGGAACTGTACCACAAGAGACTCAGCTCAATTGCTGTGAGGCTCGCAGGATCAGTACTGATAGAGACATCAGATCGGTCACTGTGAAGATGTCAGGATCAGATTCGTCCTTATAGAAACCCAGCTTGGTTACTGGGAGGATTAGAGGATCTGATCAGAACCGATAAAGACACTGGATCAGATGCTGTGAGGGTGATCAGGGTGTTCGGATCGGTGCTGATAGAGACATCCGTTTAGAACTGATGGAAACACCGGATTAGTCACTGTGAGGATGTCACAATCAGATCGGTGCTGATAGAGACCTGGCTTGGACATTCAGTAGGATGATAGGATTAAATCAGAACTGATTGAGACACTGGATCGGTCGCTGTGAAGATGTGAGGTTTGGATCTGTATCAGATATCGATCTTTAATTGAAATGTAAGATGGGTATGCGTTAATTCCTAATCTAATCTGACTCTCCCCCTCACTATGTTACATCACGTCTCGGATTAAACTCCCACGCACAATTCTTCAACATCGGCCATTCCCTGTTCAAAGTAATCATTCTTTTCTAGAACTTTCTTGTCCTTAAAATATTGTATTTCAGTTGAATCTTTCTCGGCTCTTCCTGAGCTCTGCTGCTGCTGCTGCTTTGCATTACGTTACAGGAGTAAGAACACGGTACTAAATCTCTCAGTCTTGCAACACACACACACACATATATTCAAGCTCTTATCATTTCATCATCGTCCTCATCTCTATCGTTATTCCCTCCATCTCTGTGTGTATCAGTACACACTCTTCACCCCCCCCCGCCCCCCGCGCCTTTCTCTCGTTCTCTGTCTCTTATTTGTGGCCTTTCACACAGAATCACTCTCTCTGCTGTCTTTCCTACTCTCTCTCTCTCTCTCTCTCTCTCTCTCTACCATCTCTGTCTCTAATTTCCACCCACTCACTCACTCACTCACTCTTTTTCTTTCTTTCTCTGTTCCACCACCTCCTCTCTCTCTCTCACTCTTCTATTCTAGCTCTATTCTATTTTATTTATTGTATTGTATCATATTTTGCTCTCCATCTCTCTCTCTGTCTATCAGGTCCAGCTCTGGGACACGGCGGGACAGGAGCGTTTCCGGAAGAGCATGGTGCAGCACTACTACAGGAACGTGCACGCCGTGGTGTTCGTGTACGACGTGACGAGCGCGGCGAGTTTCCGCAGCCTCCCGGCGTGGATCGAGGAATGCCGGCAGCACGCGCTGGGCCACGAGGTGCCCCGGATCCTGGTGGGCAACAAATGCGACCTGCGCCACGCCGCTCAGGTGAGCACGGAGCTGGCCCAGCAGTTCGCCGACGCCCATTCCATGCCCTTGTTCGAGACGTCGGCTAAGAGCCCGCAGGGAGGAGGCAACGACAGCGACCACGTCGAGGCCATCTTCATGACGGTGGCGCACAAGCTGAAGTCGCAGAAGCCGCTGGTGCTGAGTCAGCCGGCCAACACGGTCACGCTCAGGGGGCGGGACCAGGATGAGGAGGAGCAGCGCGGGAGCTGGGGATGCGGCTGCTGGAGGAGCTAGTGAGGGGCGGGGCTGAAATATTAGGCGGCGGAAAAAGGGATATGGTTTTAAAGGGACACGTTGGACGGATCAGCATGATCTCGCGATGCTACCTTGAAGCAGTATCGATAACCGAACCCTTCACGTGATCAGTTCTGTGCTGAACCTCGGTCTATCGGATCCGGATCCACATCCAGACATGAATGGGTTTATATATTTTAATATGGTATGACGGCATAAAGATTACTCGATGCTTAGTAGACGCCCGAGGCTGTAATCAGCTTCATTAAGGCTGAATAATAGACGAAATAGCTACATCAAATGATTTAGACGCTTTAAGACTCAAAGAGAAGACACTAACGCATAGCTGTTCGGCGGTGTTTCTTTGTCTTTGTACTGTAATTCTCGAGACCACTGCGCTAGGAAGATAACTGTGCTTACGCAATACGCAAAATGTTTACTCATAAACGTCCATCACAGGTTTGCATTCTAGTTTCTGTGGCTCGTCATTAAGCTGGGAGCGCCCCCTTTAACATGACTGTACAGTGAAGTGGTGTGTGTGTGTGTGAGTGTACAATAAGCAGAAATGTGTCTGTATTGTTTGCCTCAAGAAAAGGAAAAAAAAAGATAAACAGCGGTTGCCTTTAACAGTCGTGTCGTAATAATTAATGCCTGATCCTGAGCACGTGACATCGCAGGGTGGAGGTGCAGTGCAGGACGTCTCATTAAAGGTCTCGTTAAATCATCACTCCCGTTTATTATGGGCTTTAATAATCTGGCACTTTTAACAAGAATATGGAACAGGATTTACAATCAGCCCGTGCGAAGCAGAGCACCGAGTAGTTATTGCCCCTCGTGATGCGGTACATCACCGTTTACGATATATAATCACAACATTGAATAAAATTCCCTTCTTACAGAAGCACGCTGCGTTCACAAAAGAACATCTTGCAAATCTGACTTAGTATCTTGTAGTAAGTCAGAAGTACAAAATAGCAAGTCATAATTATGAGATAAGGTCTCTGTTGTATTATTATTAAGGCTTACTGTCTATTTTTACAATTATAACTATGACTTATTGTCTGAGATCCAGGACACATGATCTCATAATTATGAGATAGTAAGTAGAGACAGTACGTCATTCCTTCCTTATTTCATAATTATGACTTACTGCCTCATAAGTATGAGATCCATATCATATAATTATGAGGTAATGGAGGCAGAATTATGTGATAGTACGTCATGAGTACAAAATAGTAAGTCGTCATTATGAGACTAAATTGTGATTATCTCATAGTTATAAGATGCAGATCATGAGCTAATTAGAAAGATAATTATATGAGATTCATGATGACTTGCTTCTTATTTTATTTAAATTTATATCTATGACATAATATCTCAAACATATGAGATTCCGTTCACATAATGTAATAATCATGAGATAATAATTGAGATAATACTGTATGTAATAATTATGAAATATGGTTAATAATTCCAGTTAATTATTTTCAGTTAATTAATGAAATTAATTATTTTTTAAACATAATTATGATTAAGTATCTTAATTAAGAATCTCCCTTAGACAAAAAAAAGGCTTTTTTTTAATGAGGGCTAGATCATGAGATAAGCCATAATTACGAGATAGTAAGGCATATGAATGAGATGGTAAGTCATAATTAAGAGAGATAAAGTAGGTTATTTAATAACTAGTTTTTTAAAAGGAGACCTTGTGATAATTGACATACTATCTTGTAATTAACCTACTATCTCATAATTATTAAATCCCAAAACAAATAATTATGACTTTTTCTTGAAAATAAGTATGACTTACTGTCATCTGGATTTAATAACTACGAGATAGTAAGTCAAAATTATGGCCTCTTTTAAGAAAACTAATTGTGTCTTACTGCCTCTTTTTTGTGTTTTACATAATTATGACTATCTCATAATTATGCTAGCATATTATGACTATCTCATAATTATGATGGAATTTCGAGTAAGTCATAGTTACGAGATAAGGTCTACAATGTGTTTCCATACTTTCGTACATGCTGTGCGCTTTCGTACGTCCCCCCCCGGCCCGCATTGTTCCTGGAAAGGACGCGTTCTGCAGCTTATTCTTAGGGCTGCAGAGGAAACGCAAAGACCAGGTGTCCCTGTGCTGCTTTCTAACTGGGACAGGCTGTCTTCTGAAAGACTAATGCGTCCCTAAGCTGCTTCTCCAGTATGCAAAATTCCAATATTATTGCTTACAGTAAGATATATTTTTTTCCATCGGCTGGCAAAAGCAACTTTTTTGTCTGTTATACCAGGACACCTGTAATGTAAATCACTAAAAAAAAAGCAATCAGTGCTTTCGATTTAAATTCTGCATTAAACCTTGTTTTCTCATATTTTCATCATATTCGACGTTTGGTACAATAGCTGATGCTTAGTGTAGCAACAACGTTGTTTTTACGCTGCTAGCATATTCGAAGAGTTAAATGGAATTAGAATCGTAACCAACTGATTAGATTCAGGGTCAAGGTTAGATCAAGGTCAAATTTTCTGAAAGAATTGTCTAACAAGTTCTACGTCTTTCTTAGTCATTTTCCAACACGTTTATGGGTATGATAGTGGTTTATGTTCCCATTTTCTTTTTACTTGTATACTTCAACACTGTGCAAGTCTTGAGAAATACAGATGCTGAGCATAAGCTAGGTGGTATAAAAGCAGCATCTTTTATCCCAACAAAACTATAAGGAATGTTAATGTCTAACTTGTAATTTCAGCATTTAAACATGCATTTAAAAACACTACAGAACCATCAGTTCTTGGAGCGATAGAGAATTGGAACTAGAGAATAGAGAATTCATGGTTAGCACAAAAGTGGAATGTTGATATTGAAGTAAAAAAAAAGTTTGAGATTGATCATAACTTTTTAATGTTCTAGGCTAGATCTGTAATCTTGATCATATTTTTTTCCTGAAGAAAAAAGAACAAAACAAGAACTGAGTTGCACAGTGCCATTTGAGCAACAGTTTTAATGCACACTAGAATGCTAGCTATACATTGATCAGCCATGACATTATGACCACTCGCATTAGAGTGGCCCCTGGAAGTGGGCGGGATCTATTGGGCAGCAATTGAAAACTTGGTTGTAGAAGTTGACGTTTTGGAAGCAGGAAAAATGGGCAAGCATCAAGAATTTTTGAAATTGTAACGTCTAGACGATTGGGTCAGGGACGTCTTCTAAACTGCAGCTCTTGTATTGAGATGTTCCTGATCTGCAGTGGTCAGGACGTACCAAAAGTGCTCCTTCAAGGAAGGAGAACCGGGGCATGGGCGACCGAGGCTCACTGATGAATAATCTGATTCAGTAGAAGAGCTACTGTTGCTCAAATTGATAGAAAGCAGTCAGGACACGCTAGTTGTGGATGTGGCTGCGCAGCTGCAGACCGGTCAGGGTGCCCATGCTGACCCGTATTCTCCACCAGAAATCCTACTCCTCAGAACTGGACCATGGGGCAATGGAAGAAGGTGGAATCATGTGTTCACTTCCCTTGGGGAACACAATTTGAAGAAGGCGAGCCAACGCAGTGATTTCATCTGGATGTTACTTTGACATGTACCACCTACCGAAACATTGCTGCCCACCATGTTACACCCCTTAATGTAAACGTTGATCCCTGATGCCAGATGTCTCTTTCAGGACAATACTGTGACCTGACGCACTGCACACACGGTTCAGGAACGGTTTGAGGAACACGACAGCGAGTTGAACGATTAAAGTCTGATCCATGGACCTCAAAACTTACACACACACACCTTCAGGGGTCTAGCGGAGTCCATGCCTCAATGGGTCAGGGCTATTTTTCCATGGTTAAAAAAGGGACCTACTCAATATTAGGTGTGTGGACATAATATTACGGCTGATCAGTGTGTGTGTGTGTGTGTGTGTGTGTTTGTGTATAACTATGTGCTGCACTGAGTGTGTGCCGAGTGGCGTTATCGTATTACTCAAGCAGCAGGCTCAAGTATCATCTCCGCGCTCAGCCTGCAACCTTTCAGGATGACTAAGAGAGCAAATGAGTGTGTGTGTGTGTGTGTGTGTGTGTGTGTGTGTGTATGTGTGTGTTGCCTGATCAGACTAACATGCACGCTTTGTCTGAATCATGTCTGTTTTTTTTTTCCCATTCTTTTTTGAAAGCTGTCGCTGCCACAGCAGGTCCTGTGGTGTGTGTGTGTGTGTGTGTGTGTGTGTGTGTGTGTGTGCGTGCTCAAGAAACCCCTCAGGCATGGACATTTTTAACGCTGTGGTTTGTGATGAACACTTTGTGATGTCTCTCCGACTGCCCTGGGCATCCACAAACCGTGGTGCAAAGGAAGTAAGGCTAGTGTGTTCAGTGGGGCAATTTCCTGCATGCAATTTCAATTCCAAGCTCATAAGTTTGCACACCCTGCCGTGAGTTCTCTCGAGCGCTTAAAAGAACCTCTGCTTCACTACTCATCCGCGAAATTCAGAACTGCCAATATTTGTTTTGAGTTCCGTACAGTAATTTTAACATTTATACGTCAAACAAGCAAATCTCCGTGTGAACGTTGGAATGATTGACTCTTTTATTAGTGATGCTTTTCTCTCTGCGTTCTCGTTTAAGTTTCCGCTCTAAAGTTTCCACGAATTCCTTAATAAGTTTCCGTTGAAACAAAATCTATCAACTTCAGACAAGTATATTGTTCGACGACCGTATTGCAGGCTATTATTAGCAATATTACTAAAAAGTGACTGTTGGCCAAAGGTGTGAAAAGAAGTTTTGTGACAATAAAACATCAGATCTCACACTTTCACAACTAATTTTAATGGGAATGATAATCAGAAAGATTTCTCCTATTGTTTCCTTTCACGAGCTCGGACACCTGCGAGCGACCCGAACGTCAGCACGACGGAGAAAATGTCAGCTGTTTTTATGATTTCTACGTGTTCAAGATCAGACAAATAATTTGTAAAAGGATTATATATATATATATATATATATATATATATATATAAAATGGATGAGCTGCAAGAGGGCCCGAAATTAAAGGGGAATCTTAAAGCTGAAATCTTTCAAAATCTAAGTTTACATGCAGCTTACAAAAAATATTTAAGATACTTTAAAGCTGATATTTAGATTTCTAAACTAACTGAGCGCATGTACATTTGTTACTGTGCTTGAGAAATACTCGAGTAGTTATTTTTTGGAGGAAACATTTTAACTTTTACTCCACTTCAAAGTACAGAAAATCTCTGTACTTCTACTTAAGTACATCACTGCATGCGGTTGCGTTACCTAATCATATTTGAAGAAGGAACTTCGGCACCTGCTGTCTTGTTGTTGGTCTTTCGGCTGCTCCCAGCAAGGGGTCGCCACAGCGGACACTTGGTCCGCACAACAACTTGGCACAGGTTTTACGCCGGATGCCCTTCCTGATGCAACCCTCCCATTTTATCTGGGCTTGGGACCGGCACTGCATCCAGTGGCTGGGGGGTTTGAGCACTGGCTGGGAATCGAACCCGGGCCTTCCGCATGGCAGTTGAAACACCTACCACTATTACACGTGATTGCTTGACTTTAAACAGAAATGAAGCTGGATGATGACAAATGAAAGCAGCATGTACACAATTTACAAGCAGAGTTTTTTTTTTTTTTTTTTAAATATGAAAAAGACTGTGTGCTAATACAAGCGCTGTATTTGAAAGCGAGTTCTTCTGAACTTCTACTCAAGTACACAAGTAAATGGAGGACCTCTGCTTATACTTGAGTAATATTTCCCCCAGGGAATCTCATCACTTTTACTCAAATATAGGATTTTAAAACAACGTTATTTAACATTATTTTGTAAAATCGTACACGATTAAGATGTCGCTTTATTTCCTGGTAAGGGTGTGCAAACTTTTTGGACTTTATTATAGGATAATAAAAAAAAAAAAGCTCTAGCACTGAAGAGAACCTGGGTCATGTGCTGTACAGTTTATTTTTGTGGTTCATTTCATTTAACATAATTTCTGTGCCTAAAAAAAATTCCGAAAAGGAAGCCGGGCCGCTCGCGTCACATCCTCTGGGATGATATTGTTTCTCAGGATGCTTCTAACAGACCTGTGTTTTTTGATCAACCAAAACAATACGTGCTGTTAAAAAAAAGAATGAAATAAAAAAAAATCATACACAACAGGCCAGTTTTGCCGTCCTGTCCTGGTTCTGTGTCTGATCACTGCCACGGGACAAAGCGAAAGAAGTTAAGTTTGATACTGGATCATTGTAACTTTGCATTTCAAGGAACATTGCTTGTATTTTTTATTTTTAACGGATGAAATAAAGTGCTCTCCGTTTCACAGAGACGTGTCGTGATTTCTTTCGGGTAAAAGTAACTCGTGGACAGACATGTGACAAGAGAATTTTATTTCCTTGTGGTTTGGAATTGTATTTAACACAACTGAACAAACTGCGATCTACTTCACAGGGAAAAACTCGATCAGAACGCAGGCTTGGGTCTCTTTTTGAAAACGTGAAAAAATGGGCAAGTGTAAGGAGCGACTTTTATGAAAGTCAAATTATGACGGATAGACAACTTTAATAAAATCAGAAATGTTCCTACAAGGGAAAAAAAAAGGCATTGTAGCTCAAAGCGGTGTATGCTGGTTAAAACTATTTATTAAAAATGTGTTGTTTATTTCACAATATATACAGACATTTCATTATATAAATTATATAAATTAAAAATGATGTATAACAAAAAACAATGTACACACAGTAAAATAAAACATTCAGTCAGTAAAAAGAAGTGCAAGGAAAAGTATAGAACTGGATTCAGAAGCTTCATGTTCCTGAGTCTGAAAGGCACAAGGTGTTTAGAGCGAGTGTTCACTCAGGAGTGCGCACTTCGCTGCCTACGCCAGTCTGCTGTATGGAGGAAGTGCAGAGAGTTCCTCTTCCTGTTCAGGGCAGCGCTCCATGAACGACACGGGAGAGTTAAACACGCGCTCGTCTCCACCTGCAGGACATCACACACACCAATGACAGTCCAACCTGAAACACTCATATATTTATATCTGTATCATAAAGAGGATTTTTAAACTAAGTACAGTGGAACCTCGGATTACGAGCATAATTCGTTCCGGAAGCGGGCTTGTATTTCAAGACACTCGTAAACCAAATCGGATTTTCCCATAAGAAATAAAGGAAACTCAAATTATTTGTTCTACAGGCCAAAAAATAAATACATAAATAATTAACACAAAATATAAAGTAAAAATAAAACAAATTAACCTGCACTTTACCTTAGAAAAGAATTGCGACAGAGGAGAGTTTCTGTGTAGAGCAGAGAGAAAGAGAGAGTGTGTGTGTGTGTGTGTAGGCGAGAGGAGGAGTCCGTGTGTGTGTGTGGGGCACGGTGTCCAATGATGTGCGCGTACTGTACACAGACACAAAGAGCAGGCTGATACAGAGAGAGAAAATGGATCTTTACCCTCTAATGCGACTTGCTTTTGCTTTACACGCTTGCTGTACACACACGCATACAGACAAAAAATAAAATGTTTCACACACACGTGGTTACAGTGTTATAGTAAACAGTACACAGCACGGATGTTGATTATACTAGTGAGACACGGGCACTAAGATTCAGTGGGGGAGACGATTACCCACAATTCCGCAGTGCAAGAGAGAGAAAAAACTTTGGCGCAGTTGTGATGACGTGACGCTCGGTGTCAAAACAAGAAGCGCATGCGTGATACATGATACTCGGTGCTCGTAAACCAAGACTTGTTCGTTTTTCAAGTCAAAATTTATAAAAAATCTTTCCTCATCTTGCGGAACACTCGTAAACCGCGTTACTCGTAATCCGAGGTTTCACTGTACTATATTTATTCTTGAACAAAATTAGTTCTTTTTTCTCTCCACTCAACAAATATATGACACATCATATTATATATTTTACACAACAGTTAGTTCCAACTGATTAATCTGACTAAAGGCTTTCCACGTGTGGTGAAAATAACTAGATGGGTGAGAGTAGGTCTGTACGGTCCACAGTACTGAGGAGAGGGAGGTGCCTGCCAAAACCCACATTCAAAACCAGTCAAAGCCATGAGCACTTTCAGCAAGAACACACATCTGATAACGTAATGTCATCTTAAACAACATGCCTCTGCGCTACTTGTTTCTACGTCATTCCGGATTGCCTCCAAGTTACTCCTAAGACGAGCCTCAGAGCTAACTAGCTTCTAACACAAGGCTGAATCCCAAATCCATCTCTAACCCCTGATTTACATTTACATTTAGGCATTTGGCAGATGCTCTTATCCAGAGCGACTTACAAAAAATCTGATCAAGGGCACTACTTGTGTGTGGAATGATGGACTGAATAGCACACTAGTTTTCCATTTAACATGATTGGGATTTAACCCCAGAACCTGGAAATTAAAGGAGTATAATGAAATATAAAATTAAATCTCCTAAGTTTCTCAGGAATCAAAAATTTAAAATAACTCTCACCTGTTAATTACACTAACTGTCAGTCGCAAGCTGCACAATTCGCTGTTAGTTAGCTTCGCTAGTCGAGGAAGAATATGCGTTAGAGGAGAAAAATAACTGGGCTCAGTGTGTTAAGGCTCTGAGTTACTGATCGGAAGGTCGGTGGTTCGAGCTCCGGCTCCATCAGTTGTCGATGCTTGAGCTACACAGGGCCGCGGTTAATGTCTGACCCTGCGCTCTGACCCCAAAAAAAAAGCTACGATGTGTGACAAATAAAAGAATTTCACTGTGTAGTGACGTATATGTGACGAATAAAGGCTTCACTTCATAATCAGCGCAGCAGTAGGATCTCGAGTGCGATATTGATTAAATACTATATTATATTTACCGCTTAATTCAAAAAATTTTTTTTTTTAATTATGATAACTTTAATTTTTTACAACATTACTCTGTTAAATCTCCTACATCTACTTTTCCCTGAAGTAGAGGACTTCACACACACACACACACACACACACACACACACACACACACACACACACACACACACACACACACACACACA
>JAQMYK010000002.1:4876955-4896197 GCA_030014345.1 Clarias buthupogon
ACACACACACACACACACACACACACACACACACACACACACACACACACACACACACACACACACACACAAACATCTTACCGTGCCACGAACAGACCAGTTCACCTGAAGCACTTGGGTCATCCTGAGGAACGAGTGTCTCCTATAAACAAACAAAAACAAAACACACACACCCTTTATTGGTGAGCACTATTTTGTTTTGACGTCAAACAGAATACTGGAACTACTGGAAGGAACTCGTAATTGAGAAGACAAGCTGGAGTTGACCTGTTGGAATGTTAACCTGGGGGACGCGTTTACTTTCGAATTTGGGAATTGCAGGTTGTGAGCTCGAGTCCAGATCACCTTAGTGACACGGATTCAGATTTTAGAAAAAATCCATCAAACTGTGCGTGTGTGCGTGTGTGTGTGTGTCTGTGGTGCGTGTTGTAGGCTCACCATGCCTGTGACTGAATCATAGCAGCCACAGAGCGGCAGACTGCGACACCCCGTGTACGCGATGAGGGAGGAGAAGATGATCGATCCGACTCCGGCGAACACCATGGTGCTGTTCGCTCCCTTCACCACGCGGCTCAGAACGAACTTCTACACACACACACACACACACACACACACAGAGAAGATACTCAATAAAAGTAATAGAATGTAAAAGAACAGATGAGTCTGAGTGGGTGTGATGCGGGGACGCTGTACCACTTCAGCGATGTGACTGGGATGGAAGAGTTCGTCGTCCTGCTCCCCGTAGCTGAGCGTTACGCCGGTGTAAATGAATACGACCACCGTGGCGACGTGAGAGATGACCGATGAAGCAATCATGATGGTGACCTGAAGGAACAAAGATCACGGTTAATATCATCTCTCTGGCTAAACGTAGTTTTATTAGGATCATACTGAGGAATACTCCAGGACTTTTTCAAGTTTTTGAATTGAAAACGGAAAGAGTTACTACATTGGTCCTCTGTGTGTGTGTGTGTCTCATTACTACAGCCAAAAATGTACTGTTTGCTATAACACTGTGACCACGAGTGTGTGCGTAAAAATATTTTATTTTGTGTGTGTACAGCGCGCGTGTAAAGCAAAAGAAAGTCTCATTAGAGAGGTTAAAGATCCGTTTTCTCTCTCCCTGGGTCAGCTTTGTGTATGTGTTGACACTCACACACACCCACTCTTTTCGCCTTCTCTCACACACACACACACACACACACACACACACTTACTTTGCTACACACAGAAACACTGCTCTGATGCGATTCTTTTCAAAGGGAAAGTGCAGGTTAATTTGTTTTATTTTTATTTTACAGCAGTGATTCCGTTAGCGAGTCGCTCGCGCGAGTGTTATTAGCGATGTTCCTTGCTAATTTTCCAGATAAAACAGTCTTTCCGTTAATGTGCGTGTGTGAAACTCAAATAAGAGAGGAGGAAGGTTTACTGTGTAAGGAGAGAAGAGGGAGGGGGGGAGGGGGGTGATTCCTCCTCTCCTCTTATTTTAGCTTCACACACACACACACACACACACACACACACACACACACATACATACATACATACATACACACACACACACACACCGCCTGCGCGCATAAACGGAAACACTTATCTGTTGGGATTTATTTTTCCTTTTTTTTTTTTTAAAAGGTAAAGTGCAGGTTCATTTGTTTTATTTTTACTTTATATTTTGTGTTAATTATTATGTTTTTTTGGGGGGCTGTGGAACAAATAATTAGAGTTTCCATTATTTCTTATGGGGAAATTCGATTTGGTTTACGAGTGTTTTGAAATATTAGCCCGCTTCCTGAACGAATTATGCTCGTAATCCATGGTTCCACTGTACTACTGAAAGTCGATGTTTTAAACGAGTCACCACGTTAATATGATTTCTGCTTATAATAAATGTTCAATATGTAATTTCATTCAACACATTAAAAAATAATTGCAGTAACTGACAGGTTCCAGTCCAGTTACATCACACTAACACTAATCTAGAACTCACCAGCGTGGGGTTTTTTCTATGTGAGGCAAAAAGTGCGAGCACTCCAGGCAAAGCCATGATCTAAAAAAACAAAAACAAGGCACAGATAAAGAAGTCTCAAAAGCAAACTCATCCTGTTAATGATTCATAACCATATCGAGTCTGTGACTAATCAAAGTCTGAACAGACAGCGGCGCTCACCAGTCCGGCCCACAGTGGAGCTCTGGTCTCACTCAGGGTGGTGTCCACACGGAACGTGGCGTCTATAAACCCGCACACCACACACAGGGTGGCGCAGACTACCTGCAGCACCCCCCACACCACTGCCACCTTCTGGTTCAGGATGAAGTACCTGTAGCGCTCCATGATCAGGGCTCTTCAGGAACACGCACGGAGGTCTAATGACGCTGGGCAGAAGATCATAGATCATATTACAGACAATCAATCGGTTCCTTCTCCACCAATAAAACGGATCAAATATTAATCATAAATATTTATTTATGGTCGAGGAAACACTTATTAACTACAGTCTTTGTAGCGCTAGGGCGTGTCCCAAAAGTCTTCACGTCTACAGCAAATCAAGACGTCATACAAGACTTCAAAGAAAGACAGATAGATTTATAGACAAAAGAAAGAAAGAAAGCATGAAAGAGACATAAAAAAAATAATATAGATAGAAAAAGGAAAGGAGTAGATAGAAAGATAGATAGAATAAAGTATGCAAGAAGCAGGTATATAGAGAGAAAGAAAAAAGAAAAAGTAAAAGGACAAAAAAAAAAAACAAGCATGGAAAGAGAGACAGAAAGAGACACCAAATAAGAACACAAGAAAAAAAGACAAATAAAGGGATATAAACATAAAGAAATGGACAGATGTATATTAATAAAGACTCATGAGACAGACAGACAGACATAAGGAAAGAAAAAGATAGCAGGAATATAGAAAAACAGACATAAAGAAAGAAAACAAGAAAGACAAACAGAAATTTAGACAAAAAACGAAGAAGAAAACAAGATAGCAAGAAGGACTGATACATAAAGAGGAACAAAGAAGCAAAAAAAGCAAGAAAGAAAGAGTAAAGATAGACACTAAGACAAAAATAAATCAAGAAGGCAAGAGAAACTGAAACACACAGGAATGAAGAATTGGACATAGACACACACACAGACACAGACAGACAGACACACAGGTACATCTCAATAAATTAGGATATCATTGAAAAGTGGATTAATTTCAGTAACTAAATTCAAAAAGTGAAACTCATATTATATAGATTTATTAAACACACTGATACATTTCAAGTGTTTACTTCTTTTAAATTTTTTTTATTATTATAATTATTTTCACGATAATCACGAGTTCTTGATGAGGACAGAGGTGGCTTCATGTGTGTGTGTGTTTATATTAACAGGTTATTTAAATCACATTTAACATACAGTATACAGTAAACCAGTGAGTGTACAGTAGGTGAGCTCCTGTTTCCAGTGTCTGTAAACATGTTATATATAAAACAGGATGATAGACTTCCTTATAATCTCTCTCTCCTGTTTATTTCAGCATTACTATATCTAATTAGCTTTAAGTTATAGAGTCTAAAAATATGAATTCACTCACAATTCAGACACTTTAAGGTGTTTACATACAGTATGTTTAATGTAACCGGTTGTTAAATCTCTCGAGCTCATTTCAGTTTATTTCCAACCGAATTAAACACAAAACATAAAGATGTGACGATAAACACAGTTTAGAAACTAAAAAAACAACACGAAGAAGAAAAATAAATAAAGAACGCACGGAGTTTTTACCTTCACTTCCTGAACGACTCGTCACTTCCGGGCAGCGATTCCAGCGCGTGCCAGTTACCTGCAGGCCGCGCAGGTGCAACGTGCATACCACGCCCACTTTCCCTTTGTCAGCGAGGAGAGTGGGCGGGGCCTCAGACTGCCTAAGAGTGTTAGAGCTTTTTTTTTTTCTTTTTTCTTTTTACAGTGAATTAGCTTTGGGTTCAGTTGCAGCTCCTTTGTAGCAAAGTGTGGAGCTTCTACATACACACACACACACACGTGTGTGTGTATATATATATATATATATATATATATATAAACCTTTACCCCTCAGTTGCTTGTTCTTGGCTAATAGGAGTGCCATATGATGTATAAGCCTGTCCACCTCAAAGTTTATTTGAGAAGTTTTTCTCCTCACCAAATTGATAAAAGAGTGATTATATGAGCTACTACTCATCTATCTTTCCTGGTCACTGTGGCCTTACACCCCCAGGGTCCGGGTTCGATTCCCACCTCGGGTGTGTGTGCATGTTCTCCGCATGCTTGGTGGGTTTGCTCCACGGACGCCTGTTTCCTCCCACAGACCTCTTCAAAGACATGCAGATTAGGCTAATTGGAGTTCCCAAATTGCCCGTAGTGTGTGAATGACAATCTGGCATCGAGCTGGCAACCCAACCCCTGCCACAGAAACGACGGATATACCTCCAGGGTGGAGAGTATCCGTCACCTGATTTGCCGAATGGCATGTAGACGGACCAAAATAGCAACAAAAATAAATAAATCTTTCCTGGCAGCTCAACCGAACTGGCCAAACAAGCGACAGAAATCTCTCTCTCTCTTTGTTCTTCACACCATTCCGTTTAAATTCTAAAAACATGCAAGGATAAAATATAAGATTAGATTCAACTTTATTGTCATATAACTAGGTAGATCAAGCAGTTGGTGAACGAGAGCCCATGAAATTCTCAGTGCTCGGCAGATAGGAGTGGAACCCGATGTTGTCTTCTACTGTTGCAGCTTATCCACTTCAAGGTTTAATGTGTTGTGTGTTTGGAGATGCTTTTCTGTTCACCACAGTTGTAAAGAGTGCTTATTTTACAGAAACTTGCAGTAAACATTGTCGGCTCAAACCATTGGCTGATTGGAGACCTGAAGTGTACAACTGTAATTCAGTACTTACATTCTTAAAAATAATAATAATAAAAAAATAAATATAAAACACTGGTGTCTCATGGTCATGTTTTAATGTTTTATTGATAAATCCTGGATTAGAGATACTGCATACTGTATCAAAGACCTGAATTCATTTCTTGTTTTGTGATCTGCTACTCATTCCAGTCTCTCCTTTATTCTCACACACACAAACATAATCGCACTTTCACACTTTTCTCCTTAAAGTTTTAAAACAAAGGGCAAAAATGAAACCTTTACAGTACATGAGCAGTTCTAATACTGTTCTTGGAAACACAAGTATAATCGAGGTTAACTCTCATCACAGCTAGACTGAAGAGAGAACGCACTGCAAGAAAGTCGTTTAGCGATAGCTATGGGAGTTTTATTACATACTGATGGACTGCATTGCCAGTGTTTGTAAAGGTTAGCGTAGCAGCGAAGAACACCTGCTGGGTTCCGTAGTGCATAGTTCTCACTTCATGATGAGTGACAGAGATAATTCACCATCATGCTGTGCTTCAGTCACTCTATACAGCTGTTGTGATCTGTACACATCGTAGCACCTTCATATTTTAAGTCAAGAGTCTGCAGAAGCCAAGCGCTTTGCCTTCAATCCAAAGAGAACGATGTAGAGAGCAGGTTAAGAGGATACTGACAAAAGTATTAAATACACACTCCTTTAACTAACAGCAAGACAATAAAAGAGGCTGATTTAGGTGTTGCTTGGCATTATGCAAAATTGTTACTATTCTTTTCTTTTAAAAAGGGGCGGGGTTAACAAGAATCCTTGGCTCTTCTTTCAGCTTCTCTTTCCTGAAACTCGTGTAGCTCCTGTTTGTACCAGTCAGGAGCCTCCGGACCAGTTTTCCCAGAAGGCTCATGGTCGTAACCGTAGGCAACCGTGAGTTCCTCGTCGTTCCGAACCGCTCGGATTGTTCGGATGCATTTTATTGGCCCGAAGCGAGGATGGACAAACCTACCAAAACGACAAAAAAAGACAAGATGAACAAGATATCAACAGTTTTAATCTGTATAATACAGTAGTCTACGCTTGAACAGAGGTTTCTATTTAAAGGTATAGTACAAGAACAATATTAAGTAGGCTAAGAGTATCACCAGACAAATTCAGTCAGTCACGATTTGATTTACACCCAAAAGCCTTATTCAGTACATGATATATAAATTATTCTGTAATGTCAAAGACAAAAAAAAAAAAAAAAAAAAAACCCTGATGTGAATGACCAAATATGAAGCTTTAGACATCTTAATGTTTTACAGCATACCGTAATCTTAATAAGAATATTTCCAAAATAAAACCTCGAATGGAGGAAATGACACTAACTAATAAGTTACTAACAACCAAAATATTTAATTAAATTAAGTTTTTTCCTGAAAAGAACTTTAATGTTGACAGGATACAAAACAACAACAACAACAAAAAAAAAAAACACAAGAAAGATTTTGTGCTATTTGTTTCATACATCATGTCAAGTCCAAAACAAAGAGGTACTAAAGGAACAGGTACAACTTAATTAAGGAACTTCAAGTCATGCGATTGTTAAAAGTTAGTATGCATGACCCAGTCTGCCAAAATGCGGCTGAAGTCATTACATAACATTACTTGAGCAACAGCATACCTATGCTCGTGGGGTGCTATGCCTCCTAGTTAATTTTTCTGTGAACACACATTAACCCTCTTATTCTGTTCAAGATAAAATATTTCCTGAACTCCTTGTCATGCTCCCATTATGTGCCATATAAATCTGGGGACCATGAGGATGACACCTCACTACAAGACCAACTTCATAAATATACTGTACATCAAATAACTGTTTGCCACAGCCAATGAAATGATAATGCAAATCTGAGTATCGTCTGTATACTGTAAAATTAACTTTTTTTTTTATTCTGCCATTGATTGGGAACCAGTAAGTTTGGTTAACACGACAATCAAGACCAAAGGATTTGTGCAAAAGGATCTGAGACGTGTCCATGCAGACGACGCAGTTCAAATGGCTTGCTCCAGCATGATAACCAGAATGCTTGTTCAGTCTCAGGGACGCATTGTACTGCTATACAATGGGCCATATGGCCATGAGAGATCTACGGGGTGGAACAGGGTGATGACTCAGGGATAGTAATAGGTCGGCTCACCAACTGCTCAGTAACATGTTCCATCTAAATTTTAGGAAAATGTAGTTAAAATCTTGCGCTATATATAGCAAGGATTTCCTAGTCTACCAATCAAAGTTTATTCAATCTGTCAAGGTTTGAACCCACTATGTTTGTCAAATCCAGGTTCGTGACAAATGTTCTTTTTTCACATTTTTGCACTCGGTCATCTCGTTACAGTCTTCTGTCTGAGCCTGAGCACCGCTTTACAGGTGTACACTGAGTAAGTTATGATGATATACTGTAGGATATAAAGAGCCATACATCCATAATCGTCATACTAAACTCTGTCTATAAAACAATTTGCACATTGAACAGTATGTGAGCAGCGTGAATGCTTACACAGAATGTGCACATTTAATAAAAAAAAAAAAACAATTACAGACTAATTAGGCTATGCAAAATTTTACTATTATTATTATTTTTTTAAATGCTTCGTGGTTAGCACTTTCGCCTCGCACCTCCAGAGTCGGAGTTTGCATGTTCTACCCCATGTCACAACCCCTTGCCCGTAGTGTGTGAATGAGTATGTGACAGTGCAACCTACGACGGATTGGTACAGTACCCGTCCAGGGTGTACCCTGCCTATCTTGGGATAGGCTCCAGGCTTCCAATAACTCTGAATAAGGGATAAGGTTTATAGAAGATGAAGATTTTCGTCTGTCTTTGCTCGGGGGATGCAAATTTTTGCACACAGTTGGATCCAACCTGGACCGGATTGATGGCATCTTTTTACCAAGTTAGTTTGAATGCAGTGCGATTGTTGAGGCATGCTACACAAATTATAGAGAGTACTGTTCTGAATGCAAGAACTTTTTTTTTAATGCTCTTTAGGATAAAGTGCGTTCAATATTTTCACACACACACACACACACACACACACACACACACACACACACACACATTTTCACACTCACGGGTCATATTTGCAGTTGGGGGTAAATGAGTGATTGGCTTTGTGTCCAAGCGATGCACAGTAATTCTCTGTATGGTTAAAGGGTTCAGGGACATCAATCACCGTGTCCTCATCTAGTGAAATGGTGTTTCCATTCAGGGACCAGTCACGGGCGTCCACCTGGAGACCCAAACCATAAGATTAGTTACAACAGAATTCATTCTCTTCAGTACATTTGTAGAGAAAAAATAATATAATAATATTAGAATGGTGTTCAAGTCAAACCGGGACTTGTGATGAAATTTCTGGTACAGTCCTGACCTCGCTCCGAGCCATTTCCACATGTTCGGGCCATTAACGAAGTTCCAGTGTTTCAGACGTGAAGCAGACAGTCTGATCCTGGCTCCGGCGTACTGAGAAAACTTTCTACGTTGATGGTGTCCAAGCACTTCTAGCGAAACTAGCGCACTAGTGCAGTAGGGGATTATACATAATATAAATATATAAAGAAATTTTAAAAAGTCTTTACTCTCGTAACTGTGCAGTGTGCAATCAAAAGTCCCGGTTTGACTTGAACGAACACTGAGGAGCAGTTTGTCTTTTTCTTTTTTTCTTTCTTTCTGTGTTTCCCTGCTGCCTGTGAGGTGAACCATGACGCAGAAGCGAGATCTAAACAAACAAAATGTTCCACAGATTTTTAGGGAACCTACAAAATGTGCTACAATGTAAATTTTCTCATCACATTTTTGATTTTCAAAATGAATAAATAAAAAACTAAATAATATAATAAAATGTAATAAATGACAAACTGCATGTTTAAATCAGGCATTAGCTAATTTCCTTTTCCAATTAACCATTTGGGAACAAGGTCCAGGTTTTGGACGTAAACAATACTGACATATCACACACACACACACACACACACACACACAAACCCAAACCCAAACCCACCTCCGTGTGTGTGATGCGCACTCCGTTGTAAAAGGCCATGATGGTATCAGCATCCGCATCAACTTTTGTGAACAGGCCTTCTCCTGCTCCGGAGATGAGCGACTGCCCCACATACACACTGTCATGAACACACACACATCACCAGGAGTAGGTTATGTGCAACAAGCAAGGTGTACTGAAGGACAAAAAAAAAGGGAAAAAAAAGCCCCAGAATATACAGAAACTCTCCTTAAAAACCCAAGGAAATTTTCTTTTATTGCTAATTATCTTGCAAAATCCTGAGTGACCGAGGTCTTTGAAACTGCAATTAAAAACACAATGAAGTGCCGCCCTCAACAACTTATAAATCAATTAATTATATATAAACGTGGTTTAGACTTACGTGAGGATTTAATAGTTAAAAAAACAAAACATTGTGCTAATCACACAACGATGTACTTTGTGCTCAAAATTTTCAAACAAATCCCAGATGAGACTGAATTTTTCTAACCAATCATAATGCAGAAGGCGAGATTTCTTAACCTCATAGAGGCTTTCTAACAGTTTTGTAATCTTTTTTTATTTTTTAATTTAAACTATCTAATACTATATTTAAAACTATTTTATACTAATATAAAATAAACAAACTATTTACAAAGAAATAAACAAAAACAGAGTACTAATATTACACAAAGATAACTCAAAGAAATACAAAACGCTGTTTTTAAAAGATTTTTTAATGAGGGAAAAAAGCTGTCCAAACCTGCCTGACCTTATGTGGAAAAAGTAATTGCCCCCAAACCTAAAAACTGGTTGTGCCGCCCTTGACACCGATAACGGCAATCAAGTGTTTGTGATAACCAGCGATGAGTCTTTCACATCGCTGTGGAGGAATTTTGTCCCACTCTTCTTTGCAGAAATGTTTTAATTCAGCCACACTGAAGGGTTTTCAGGCATAAATGCCCTGTTTACCTGAGGATCCCAATCAGATTAAAGTTCACACTTTGACTAGGCCACTCCAAAACCTTTTTTTGTAATTCAGAGGTGGACCTGCTGATGTGTTTCAGATCATTGTCCTGCCACATGACCCAAGTGTGCTTGAGCTTGTGGTCACGAACTGATGGCCGGACATTCTCCTTCAGGATTTTCTAGAGATCAGAATTCATAGTATCACTGATTATGGCAAGTCATCCGCCCCAGACCATTACGCTACCACCACCACCACCATGTTTGATGTTCTTTTTATGAAACACTGTTAGTTTTAAGCCAGATGTACCAGGATGCACAGCTTCCAAAAAGTAAAACTTTTGTCTCATCAGTCCACAAAATGTTTGCTTAAAGGTTTTTGGAGATAAATCAAGATGTTTTTTTTTTTCTTTGGATCGGTTTGGACAGATTGTTTCCCCCTTTATAAATAAAATAATTTAAAAACTGTATTTTGTATTTGCTCGAGTTATCATTGTATGATATTAAAATTATATACTATTACATAATCCAATATACACAAGCATTTAGTTTACACACAGTATACAGAACCAATTGTAAATCCATTATATAATCCATATGTGTATGCCACCTTCCTCTGCATTTCAATCTAATGCTTGAGAAGCGACCGGCTCATTAGAACAATGCGGACGTTACTGACTGGTCCATTAATCACGTTAAAACCATGGCCAATTGTTTCCCTGGAGCCATGAGGTTAAAGAGTGTACAGGGTACGACTGATAGCAAAGACAGCCATAGCTGTTATTCAAGAAATATAGAAACAAATCATTAGCGATTCAGTAGTTTGTTAAAAAGTTATTCATTATATATATATATAGCGTACACTAAAACACCAATTAGCTCATTAGTCGGTCAGTTGCGGGTTGATTTTCTCAGGAATCATTTGCAAATTCTTTTTACAAATGACTATTTATTTTGAATAAGTAAAAGTTTATACTCCTTTATACTGGAGACAGAAAGCAATAATTTACTAGTGGAAGAAACTACAGGTCACGATACAGTATGAATTCTCTCAAACAAATCAGTATTACAGTATTAATATATAAATCAGAGATACAGTATTTAAACAAATCAAGTGGGGGGGGGGGGGGAAATCACAGCTGAAATCTTTCATGCCATTTATATTTGAAAAAAAAGTAACCTATCCAGGGATATGAACGGTTCTGAATTTTACCAACCGTTGGCTCTCGTACGGGTCGGCCAGTAATCTGTGACCAGCAATACAGGAGGAAGTGGATTTGTCATAGTAGTAAACAGGACCTGAGAAAGAGACAAAGAGAAGAACGATGTATCAGTGCTGCAAACTTGTGTTTTTCCTCCACGTACAAGTACACAGATACCAAGAGGGGCATTCAAGTCAAACCGGGACTTGTGATGAAATTTCACATCCCCCGTACGTTCATTAAAGGAGTTCCTGGGAGGCCGGCGTTTCAGACAGTTTGACCTTGATGGTGTCCAAGCACTAGTAAAAAACTGGGATTAGTGTAGCCGGGGGGATTTTATAGAGAAATAAAGGGAGATTTTACTCTGAGAACTCAAAAGTCCCGGTTGGACTTGAACAGCCCTTAAATTAATAAGGGCTTCAAATTTAAATTTTTTTCCTTAACTATTAGTTGAGCATGTGAACAAAGAATAATCGAGTAATCGTTAACAATTAACTTAGACAAGACAGACATTTTCCCTCCGTCTACATTTTGATTAAATATTTCAAGCAGCACAACTGTCAGAAATGATTTACATAAACATAAAAAATAACAAAAAAACAAAAACAAACAATATGGCTCGTCTTTCTGTGCTTACTTAAAACCAAGCTGCGATAAGTGTTTTATAGCAATCGCAGTAACAAATGTACAGCATTGCCTAAATGCACGTTCACCCTCTTGTGGTGTGTTTTAATTACAAGTGAGCTACAGAGAAATATTATGCAAAACATCATCAGTTAATAAATTTTTATTTAGATTCTTAACAGCAATTATTATTATTATTATTTTTTTTACCACTGCGTCACTCGGAGGCCTTAACAGCAATTATAATTGATTAATGATTAACACTGGTACGACGATGCACCATCGTCTGACTAAACGAACGACCTGTTGCTATTTCTAATATTTAGTTAAGTTCTGAAATCATAAAATAATGCTGATTTAAAAGGTGATCTATGATTACGAATGTTTGTGATGGTTTTTGAGTGCGAGTCTTGTAGGAGACTGACGATGACCTCATGCGAGTTAATGCTCACTAACAGACGTCTGCGCTATTTGAAATAGCAGAACTGGCCAATTTCCCATTAGGACAGGATCGAATTTGAAACTTGAGTGCTGACGGGAGCGCGGCGTTACTGACTGTCGGGCTGTACGGTGAAGTGAGGTCTGCCGTTCTCCTGATCCGTCAGCGCTGCCAGCCGGGTCTCGATGAGCTCCCCGTCCACAAAGGTCCCGCGCAGAGCCGTGTGTCCGTCGGGGTAAACATACGCCACCGCTTTGCCCGTCATCTCCCCGTCCTCGTTGACCTCGCCCACCACGCAGCCTCGGTCCTACGCGCAACAACCGTCTCGTTATAGCTACAGCAGTCAGACCTGCCGCTCGCTAACACAATCTCCTCGCTGAAACGTACCGGGTAGTAAATCCAGCAGACGCCACAGCGGATGTTGTCCCTGTACTGGCCCTTGAAGATGAGACGTCCTTCGGGGTCAAACTCCTGAGCGGGACCGTTGAGCTCTCCGTCCGCGTAGGTGCCGTGCAGCACGCCACCGTCTTCGTAAGTGTACACACCCTGGCCCTGAAGTGCATCGTCCACATAGAAGCCCTCTAGAGTGCTGCGAGGAAGGAAAAGCAAAAAGAGCTACAGAAGTGCAGAGTAAGAGTGGGAGGTACGACTGTGTGGTAAACAAAAACCGAGATTGTTCTATTGTACTGGAACACACATTTTCTCAGTTACTCATCTTTGCTGGTCTACTCTTATTTATCTTTTTTTATCTACAAAGTATTTTTGAACTATAGTGATGTACAAACTTGTTCAGTAATACACTGCCATGATGTCCAGGAAACTTTTAATTCTATGATAATATAACAATATCAGGCACGACAACCATCACACCTTAAAAATAAATAAATAAACCCCCGTTTATTTGATTATTATGTGATTGAAGCAAGGTGTAAAATGACATGCCAGTAAAAAAAAAAAAACCTAAACAAAAATGACAGGAATTGAAGCTGAAATTTATAGTTAAACAGTAGAATGAAAAGAATAAACATAACTGAAGTTTATTAGTCGTTGCATACGAGTATAAAACAATAAAAAACAGTATGCAAGATTATTTTAACTGATCAAATCATCCATGCATTTAATTGAAATTTTTTTTTAGCCTGATTTAGCCTCTTACAGTTCTGTGCGCCAACATTGATAAAGTTAATACATTACATAAATAAAGTCCACGAATCACTGTAACAGGAGCAAACTGACTAAAAATACACACCAATTTGGATGTACAGTATGTCATGATTGTAGTAGGAATTATGCATTAATAACAATTTCAGAGTCTGATTCATTGGTGAATGTGACACTAACACACTAACTGTTTAACAGCAACTTAAATTTTTTTTTTTTAATCTCTGCACCATCCCTTTAAATGGTGCTTTGTTGGCATGACCCAGAAATCGCTATGGCGATGCTCAGATAAAAAAATTTAAAAAAAGAATTTAAGATAAACACCATTTCTGAGTTGAACTATACTAAAGATTTCTGTGAAAATCTCTTCACACGATGGATGATTAGCCCCCCCAAGACAGACGCCACAAAAGGAAAACTTTACGTGGAAAACAGAAACGTGTTTGCTCTGTATTTCAGTTACTTTTTGACAGTAAAATATTTTTTAAACACAGGAAAAAAAAAAGACTTCTCTCGCACTAAAAGTACACTGTCCGATATTGCGCGTTGCCTAAATGCTAGTGTAACGCGAGTTACAGAGAAATATGGTGCAAAACAAACATCAGCGGTTAATATGTTTTTCTTTAATTAACTGATTATTAATTAACATTAATTACCACTGGCACTACAAATCAATGTTTTCAATGTCTATTAAAAATTTGAAGAGGTGCTCTGATTTATAGTGATTTGTCCAGTAGATAGTTATAACCCATATAACGTGTGTACATTATGTAAGACAATATAATCGTGTACGTCGTAAGCTGACGTATAAAAGGTTCAGTTTGATCACTTTTGCAATCGGCTGTGCAAATGTACGCAGCGGTCTTTATAGACATTTATATTATACTCGAACTACGCTAGCTACTGGCGTCTGATTTTAGCTTCATGATGAATATGTTAAACATGTGTTACTCCATTAAGCCTGTGCTGTATGTAACCACAAATATTTGTTTGATTATTTAGAGAAATAGAGATCTGTAATCTGCTTTCTTCCTATTAGGTGGTTATTATTATTATTATTATTATTATTATTGGACAAAACTAAAGCTCGAAAAGTTCTTTTATTAAGACATTACTGAAAATCTGAAATCAGTGCTCGACCTGCTGGTAATGAATGATTAAGAGTTATTGCCAGACTTGCAGTATATACATTGCATATGACTCAGACTGAGCCAATTACAGCCACACTGTCTATGTGAGTGAGTGTGTGCGTGTGTGTGTGTATAGACTCTGACTCATCTGAAATATGAGTCATGATCATGTCTGAGAAGCTCTGGCTTGTGTAAGTGTCAAAAATAACACAGTGCTCTAAATCAACAACAAAAAAAAAAAAGAAAGAAAAAATAAAAAAAGTGATGTATAACGCTGAGTTGCCTGCACAGTCTCGCACCTGCCGTCGAAAAAGAAGAACTTGCCCTTTCCATTTTTTTCTCCGTGGACAAAATGGCCTTCGAAGCGGTCGCTGGAGGAGTAGGTGACGGTACAGAAGCCGTGAGGGAGCTCGTCATCATCTAGTGGGCCTGTGATCATACGACACGGTCAGTCAGCACACTCAATTCCCACACACACACACACACACACACACACACACACACACACACACAAGCTTCAGAGCTAAAAACAGCCTGTGAATAGAATGAAATAGAATAGAAAATAAATAGTCAGAAATAAGTCATTTTCTCAATCTGTGCTTTGGATTCGTTAGTAATGAATATCTTAAAATGTTACTAGTGGTAAAAATGGTCTGTCCTTGTGACCTCAAGGTTGTGAATTCAAATCCCACGCCTGCCAAAGAGCCAAGGTTGGAACCTTGTGGAAAATGGTTAATGCTGTACTTAAGCAGAATTTTATGCAACTTAGATAAAATTAAAAAAATATCAACATTGCGATATTTTAGAGCACCTCTTACCTCTGAGTCTGAGGTGAAGTAACACATCATAATTAATGTACTTTATCGTATCGGGAGTTATAGAATACGAACCTCACATCCTGGAGTGTTTTATTCCTCATACACAACAGATATTTATTTATTTATTTATTTATTTATTTTTTAATACCTGTCACTCCCCCGTCAAGAATACAGACCTGGTTGGGCGAAGGCTATCATGTGTTCCCCCCCGACGCTGCTCGCTCACGCGCTGTCTGGAGCGGCATAACACACACGGCGGTTAGCGCTATCTACCCCTTCCGCTAACTCACAGGCGCCCATGATTGACTAGACCCGCGAGTGATGTGAGAATGCTTCGAGCGCCTACCATCCCTCCTCTCTGAGACAGCTCGGCCAATCAGCTCTGTCTAGGCTCCCGGACACAGTTCGGGATTCGAACTTGTGATTTCCAGGCTATGACACGGCGAGCTCGTTACTACTCCGCCACTTGGTAGATCACTACGACTATTGATTAACCTCCATTGTTTTTGAAACAAAAACTTACTTAAATATTGTGTAATCTTATAACAGTGCTGGAACTGGAGACTCCTTCCATTAAAAGTTAAAAATACTAAAACAAAGTTTCAATATCAACTCATCAATTCCTGATTTTTAATCCGATTACTATTAGGTTTACATTATGCACCGTCCATGTCCATGTGAACGTAAATAGGTTGTTTGAATATAAAGGATAACAAATAAGGACGAGTGTGTTAATATAAGAACTTTAACATTGGATGTGAACCGGCACCAGAACTACAATCAGATACTACAGTCAAATAAATCTAATAAACACCTTCTGAGTGTGATCAGATTCGAGAATTCAGTATCATTGTGGTATTAATAAGTTGCAATTAAGACACACACGAGGCTTCTATAATGAAGATGTTGTGACGTCACAACACTGCAAATGCAAAACGAGGCTGCTGTAGAGAAAAAAAAGTCTAAATTTTAAACCAGAGAAACTTAAGTCGCAAAAAAAAAAAACATTTGTGATGAGTCTTTTTTTTAACTTAAAATAAAAATTTAGACATAAAAATAAATAACATAATAAAAAATAAGCAGATACAGGTGTAAAAAAGTTGCTCACGCGCCCTGAGCGTAAACACACGGCGTTAAGTTCATTCCGCCTGCGCAGCGTTTCGTGAATAAGGATGATAATAATATTACCTTCTACAACCTCCTCCACGTTGTCGTCGTCGCTGTCCATGTTTTATTAAAACAGTTTCTCGCAAAAAGTTTATACAAAAAAACCCCCAGCTCTTTATCCCGGTGTCGGTCCCGTTACACGGAGCGTGCACGCGCACTTCACTTCACAGCCGCCATGACAAGTGGCGCTCCAAAGCGCATGCGCACTCACAGACGTTCCCCGGATGTTAGTTTAAACTCACGAGCGCACGGGCACGAGCACACTGAGCCTGGTGAAATCATTCGACTCGCGCAGACAGGAAGAAAGCGGGCGACGATCGAAACGTCATATCCAGACGTTAATCTCGATGACTAATGGTATTGATATCGGCGATTTGGATGAGGTCACCATTACACATGCGTTACATTACAGAAGGACGATTCCATTGTATGTGTGTGCGCGCGTGTGTGTGTGTGTGAGAGAGAAAGAGGGGGGAACTCTGAAATTATGCTTATACTTAAATATATAAAATATGTTTTTATTCAGAAGATAAATATAATATATATGAAGTGTCCTTTAGAGAAAATGTAATAACCTTAAACATTTATAAAACATTCAGGGCTTTTAAACATACTTTTTGTATTCTGTATTTTGTAACTACACATCATACAAATACTTAAAAACATAATATATATAAATATTACATTTAACAATTCCATTGAGGATCAGGCTAGGCTAGTAGTCTGGTTTGATTGTTTTGTGTGTGTGTGTATTAATGCATTTATTTAATCGTCTAACCCAAACACCCCACCCCTATAAAATATTTGGAACGTTCCACAAGTCACGTGTTCAACATGGGGTTTAACATTTCCCAAAGAGCATGCGCAGAATAAAATAACTGTCAGTGTACAACCAAATTTATCATAGAAATTAAAGAAAGAAAATAAAGCATTAATATCATAAAATAATTAAAATTAAATAGTAATTAAATGAATACAATGTGTTTAATAATTAATTCTAACTAGGAACATGTTTGTTTTTGTTTGTTAATTCTTTGCTATAAACATTTTTTAAAACCTAATTCTGTTATACATTCAAGAGGATTTTAGTTTAACATTTTATTTTAAAAAAGCTATTTAAAAACTGACAAAGTTTATATTACATGTGTACGAATGTACGTTAAAATGAAGAGTATAAAAGGTCACTGTTGCAAATGCGTGTTGTATAAACATTGAAATAATTGAACAAAGACAAAGCTGATCCTGTGTACACGCCCATCTTTGTCAGATGCTATTGTATATTAATGAGTATGCTAAAGAAACGGTTACGTCAAGGTGTCAAAACAAAGATGTCGGAAACCCAATCAAGAGAAGATTTTTATTAGCAGATTTCGTAAAAAGCTTGCATATTTTTGCAAGTTGGCTCTGTGTCCTACATGATGGTGGTTTTAAAGAAAATTTTAATGAGGTCTCAGGTCACGCGATCTCAGCGCCCCAGAAGGGAGTTTCGGCCTAATTAGCATACTAAAAGTACAGACTGCACAAAATTTTCACAAATTATTTTTTATAGATAGATGTGTAATGGCAAGAAAATAGTGTATTTTTCAATTATTGTGTAAAGTTAAATGTGTTGTACAGTCTGAATCAAGCTTTAACATGTACCTGTATTCATTGGAAGGAGTATCCAGTGTCAGTGCTTTGTAAACCTCAGTTAGTTTTCAGACACAGGAAAATGTTCAGGATGGAGGAAGGGTGGAAGGGAGGAGGGGGGGGGGGGGTTGTAGGTTGCAGTTTGTCGATGACATGACAAGCTGTTTTGATTTTTACTATTAACTTCAAGAAACAGGAAACAGAAACAGAGGCTATTTAGCACTACTAAAGCATAAATGATAACAGGAACTAACTAATACTTAGTTAGCTTTCATAATGCTAAAATAATTATTTTTATTATTATTATTATACATTATGTCGACATTGGTGGTTCAGTGGTAGGTTCCTCACCTGCCATATTGAAGGCCCGGTTTTGATTCCCACCCAACGCCCAAACCCCAGCCACTGGATGCAGTGCCATTACAAAGCTCGGATAAAATGGGAGGGTTTCCGGCGTAAACCCTGTGCCAAATTGAACAGTTGTGTCTTGATCGGAATGGCCTGCTGTGGCGACCCCACAAAGCGAGCAGCCGAAAGCGTTAGTGTATAAAACCTTCATGTTAAGACTCAACATTTTTATTTTTAATGGTCCAAGGTTTTAAAACTGTAACAAAATGGAAAATTTTATATTGAATTGAATTTATAAAATCGTGATATTAATCGAATCTGCACCTATGTATCACGATAATATGGTGTCAGGTCTCTCCTGCATATTCCCTCTGCTGATCCTTTCTCTAACACACCAGGGAAAGTATAGGCTTTGGATCAATGTACTGTAGGCGTTGGGAGGATGTCAGGATGTGTCTTTATTACGCAACTGGCAACCCCACTCTAGGCTTGTACAGCATCCTGAATCTCTGATCAGACATCCTCTGATCCATTTCAATCCCCTGATTTGGTGAGTATCCATGTTTTAAATGTGTTTTCCCCCCAGTGCTCAAGATGGTACAAAAATGTTACTAATTTATCGCATATATTAGTGATTAAATCCTGCTTGGTCGCTGTTTATCATCTTGGCCGGTTACGTCATCCTGTTCGGAGCTAGCTCGCTAGTTTGTATTAGCGATTAGCAGGATGCAGGGAGTTTATATCATATAAACTTATTTTGTCTTTAGTTTTTTTTTTTTTTTTTAATCATTCATTTTCATTTTTTTTAATGCTTCCCCTGAATAGAAATACTACA